>JAKCPI010031471.1:0-231044 GCA_023213315.1 Euborellia annulipes | reverse complement strand
GATTCCTTAATGCTGGCATAGGGTGTTGTTGTTCGTCCCATTTAGATTTAGGCAGGGTTCCCAGTGGAGGGTCATTTCACATTTGACCGTTGTTCAAGGGAAATAGGAGAATTCCTCTATTGTATGTTTCTCTCTTTCGCGCATTTGAGAGAAAGAGTGTTTTCTCTTTCTCCGGGGCTCTTTGTCCGTCAATGCTGAGTTCTGGGCCTTGGTTGTTTCAGGACAGAGTGAGTTAATGTTCAAGATGTTAGGAGTTCGTATAGGATGTTGTTAGCTTGTAGGGTTCTTTTTTTCAGCATGCATCTTGAGCAACGACATTCTGTTTCTGAGATGAGCAACCAAGGGGGATCTTCAGTATTGTATGGCCGGGCTCCCTTCCTAACTCGTGAATGATTATCAGATCAATTAACTCTGCTTCTTTTTAGTTCGCTAGGTAATGAATGATATTAGGCAGGTGGGCAGAGATTAATTGATCTGTGAGTGTGTGGGTGTGAGTGTGTGTGTTTGTTTCTTTTCCTCTTATCCTTGGGTTTGTGGGCGCGATTCCTCCGTTTCGTTTGCGATTAATGTGGAATGAAGGTTTACCTGCCTTCCGGGAGTGCCGCGTTCGCGACCGTCTCAAGAAAGAAGAGGAGCTGCAATTTAGAATTAGATGACCGTCCCGGTCATAGATAGTGTGGGATTAGGTTAGTTTTTAGGGAAGCCCTCGTTGAGCCGAAAGAAGTAGTCTACAGGGTAAGTTAAAGATATTTCCAATATTTTTCATAAAATATTACGTAGCATCAATGACATAAACTAATTGTTTATTTCTTTTTTGTTTTAGATGGTTAGGGTGGGAGTGGGGGCTGAGATCGTCGAGTTCTTCAGGGCATAACCAACTGGATCCTTTCGTAAGTAATATTAAAAATAACTTGGCTATTAAAAAAACAGCTTAACACGTTAAAAAAATATTTAATGATAAATTTTCTATTTGTTAACAGGTAAAAACTTAAAAACTAAAACCAAAGATTAAACGAAAAGATATAGGAGTTATTTCAAGAACATTGAAGATTCTAATAACAATTATATTCGCAAAATCTTCACAACAATGAAGATTTAAAGAAAATAATAGATGATATACAAAAAGATGCTGACATTCTTTTCACCCTGCAAGTGGATGACCAAAAAACTTTTTCCAATCTTAATTAACTTAATTTAATTTTGTTAAATTGAACTGATCGAAAATTGGACAAAGTAAGTTCGTATAATTTATTTTAAATTCAATTAATATTTAATAATACGTATTTTTTCTATTCTTTTTATTTCCAGATCGATCAATATTCCAATAACAATTATATTCACCAAAACTTCACAACAATGAAGATATAAAGAAAATATATGCTGACATTCTTTTGACCCATTCGAAAGCGGATCTATACTATGAAGAAAAAAAAAATTCAGATCTTATTTAACTTAAATTGAACCGACCGAAAATCGGACAAAACAAGTTCGTATAACTGATTTTAAATACAATATTAAATAGGTATTTTTTCTATTCTTTTTATTTCTAGATCAATCAAACATTTCATCGATTAAAATTACTTGCAATTTATTTTTGTCCTGAGGGAGGTTCGGCAGGCTATAAGGGGAGAAGTGGAGGCCTGTTTCAAAAAGAACAATTTTATTGTTTAACTGAACTAAACAACTATTAAGATCATGAAAAGGTATTTAAATCATGAGTATAATACCTTCAATCTGTTGTAGAATTATAATGCATAGTTATAATATTAAAACAAGTTCGTATAATTGATTTTAAATACAATATTAAATACGTATTTTTTTTCTATTCTTTTTATTTCTAGATCGATATTCAAGTAAAAATGCAAACATTTTCTCGATTAAAACATCTTGCAATTTATTTTTGTCCTGAGGGAGGTTCGGCAGGCTAAAAGGGGAGATGTGGAGGCCTGTTTCAAAAACAACAAATTTATTGTTTCACCGAACTAAACAACTTTTAAGATCATGAAAAGGTAATAAAAATATAAAAATATTTCCTTAAATCTGTTGTAGAATTATAATGCATAGTTTCACTATTAAATTTTTTTATTTCTCTTACCTATTTACATATAGTTAAAAAGTATTGTGATCATATCAAAAATTCGATTTCGAGAATATGATGGAAATTAGGTCGACCGAACAAGATTTTCAGCCGATACCGAAACCGAAACCGAATATTCGGCCTCAACCTTAGTTTCGGCCGAAATTTTTTTTTTAATTTTTTTCCCTCCCGTGAAAATCATTTTATCTTTTTTTAGAGGCTAAAATTTTTTCTCCCTCAAGTGCAAATTATTTGACCTTTTTTTTTTGCATGCGAGTCTCATCCCATTTTTTCACTCTGGTTTCGGCCGGCCGAAAGGTTCGCACTTTTTGGCCGAAACCGAAACTACGGCCGAAACCATGATTTTTTGCCGAAACTGGCCGAAACCGTAACCGAAACCAATATTGGTCGGTTCCTAATGAAATACATGTTTTGAGCTTCTCTGATAGTCACCCCTTAGGCGTAAATATAAGCTTTAATCGGCCAAAAAGTACTAGTACTTTACTTAAGTACTTTTTCAATTTTCTCGAAATTCGCTCTAACAATTAAAATATTCAAAAATCAATTATTTTTTAGATCCTCTTTAAAATGTATTTTCTCATTGCTTCCTCAAAATTGTTTAAAGCACACTTTACTCTTGTACCTCAGAGGAAAGATTAGAGAAATGACTGACACGGTAACAAAATAAAAATATTTACTCAGAATTCGCAGGGACTTTGCAGCCAGGAGATTAAATAAAAAATCTTTTATTTAATTTTTATTTGCCGACGTTTCGGTCGCCAATCACGACATTATATGCCCTGATGAAGGTCGTGATTGGCAACCGAAACGTCGGCAAATAAAAATTAAATAAAAGATTTTTTTATTTAATCTCCTGGCTGCAAAGTCCCTGCGAATTCTGAGTAAATATTTTTATTTTGTTACCTGTCAGTCATTTCTCTAATCTTTTCTCTGAGGTACGTCGGCAAATAAAAATTAAATAAAAGATTTTTTATTTAATCTCCTGGCTGCAAAGTCCCTGCGAATCCTGAGTAAATCTCCACAGCCAAAAAATATTTTCTCATCTATTTATACAATTCGCCAATGTCCGTCTGTCTATCTGTCTGTCACGCTCTGTTTGACCAACTTCTCGTTGGAATTTTGAAACGAAATTTTATATTCTTAAAGAGGACCCGCTAGGGATTACAGGAAAATTATTTTCATCCCGAAATTTCTATAACTTTTTGAGTTATTAATTCTTAAAGTTTCTCTCCCAGAGAAATATTTATGTATTCTTTCCATTTGTGTATTCCATGAATGTAAACAAATCCTCAAGCAGGCACTGGATCGGAAATCGTTATGATAATTTTTTTTTATAATTAGAAAAGGCGAGGGTCCGCCGCAGGCGGGCCAGAGCCAGCTGAGGGGGATTCAGGAGGGCGAAGCCCCCCGGCTAGGCACCAAGCCCGCCGAAGGCTAGTGTTTATAAATTTTACATCTTGAATTCTATCTAATTTAGCACCTTCTCTCAGTTATTAAATATATGTTGGCATAAAAATTCTGGTTTAACAAGCAGAAAACACTTACTCAAGTTAAGTGAAAGTTGCCTATTGTCACACCATATTTTTTTAATTAATAATTATCGTTTGAACGAATAACAAGTAGTATTTTTTAATAAACCTCATCTTCAAAATATGCTCGAGCGACTTTCATTTTTTAATCCCTTCTATTCAGCTTCTATTTTATCAAGCGTAAATATAATTGCCATACACTCTGGGGGGTCAAGGGGGCGAAGCGACTAGTTATAGATATCCTTATAGACCCTATACTTTTTAAATTAAAAAAAAAAGAATCTCCACTACACTCTAAAGCAGGGGCGGGGGGAGGGAGTGGGTTTATATATTAATACTTCAAAATTTATTTTAAACTGAAATAATATGAAATGATAATAAGTTTTTAATTTTCTAACAAATTTGTTTAATTTAATAAACGCACTTTAAAAAAGTAAAAATTGTTAAATTTTCCTGTTACTTGTTAAGTTCAAATTGACATATAATGTATTTATTGAATATTAATATTTTATTCAAATCATTAGGTTTCGAAAATTAATTCAGATTTTGAATTTAATTGTATGTAGTATGAGAGATTGCCACAAAATAAATATTTGTATTTATTTGTGATTTGTATGATTAAGACCACATTTTGTAATAGTTCTTTATTAAAAATATCTAAGTACTGTGCGGCCCTGGAAATTTTTTTTTTTTTTTTAATTTTTTTGGGGAGGGGGCTGACATTTTTTTGATACATCTTGAGGGGGGGGTAAAGGGGGTAATTATTCTCCCCCCGAGATTTGAAAAAAATATTTTTTTTTTTTAAAATTAAATTTTATTTTTAATATAAAATTTTAAAAATTAATTCTCAAAAATTTGATTTCTATATAATGTATTCTGGTAAACAAGTACAGAATGCCCTTTTAAATTACCGAAAGTAAGAAAAAATTGTGTGCTCTGCCACCAATCACACCAGATTTTTTACACTTAGACCAATTTATGGACACATACAAGTGAAGTTAATTAATTATATTCCCGTATAAGATCAAACCTTCGGATTAGGCCCGCTCGCGGCGGATCTTGCTTTTAAAAATTTTTGCTTCTCGGATTTTTTCCTTTATTTGTGTTGCGAACCCGCGACCCTTGGTACAGCTGGCTAGAACGCTAACCAATACACCAAGGCCCGAGGGCATCTGGAAATTTATATTAAAAAGATAATTTTTTAAAGTTATTCTTTTGTTAAAAATGGTCGTTCGGCCTATTGTCTGTTTTGAAAAAGGTATTTCTCACACAGACAAGCTGTCATTTTGGCTTCCTAACTACCGGGCTTTAGTCCCAATAGTATTGCAATAGATGGTACAGTGAGGGACAATATTAAGTCCCACGCATGCTTATACTACTTGTGATTATTTCCTTGTTTGTAAAAAAATATTATATATTTTTTAATGGAAACTTTCATGGTTCAAATCTAGAAAATTTCCAAAAAAAGATTTTCATTTTCTTTTATAAAAACAATGAAATAATCACAAGTAGAAATCGCATGGGTGGGACTTAATATTGTCCCTCACTGTACATATATATGCAAGAGAAAATAATCTGACACATTTATAATTTTTTATTGTTTAAATAAAACTTTATATGAATTTTTTCTTTTTTATTCGAGGGGGGGGGGGTGGTTAATATAGAGTGTCATCTCAAACGTTATTTATACAATTTTATTTTAAATAAAACATTCATTTCGATATTAAAATTCAAAAAGACTGGTATCTATTATCCATACTTTCATGTGTTAATATAGCGATGATAAAATTGAACGCTTATAAGAATAATTGATCATTTTTTGCTTCCCCCGTCGCTGGCTGTTGAGTGAAGAGGTGCGTGCCAAGTGGCCCTCCCCACCCTCATCCCACCCTCCCATGTCCACTATTGCATTGTTGACTAGGCGGTGTAGTGTGTAGGATGGGGAGGAGCGAAGTGCCTGAGTGTATTGTTGAGTGTAAAAAGGGGGTGGAGCTGTCAGCGAGTGCATTGTTGAGTGCTGGGAGGGGGGGGGCGGCGTGCTATTGGGCGTGGTGTGCGCGTGCTCAGCTGCTCAGGCTCAGGGGGTAAGAGTAAAGGGGGTAGGGGCCACGGGGCCCCCATTCAAGTCTATCAGTCACGAGCCATGACTCGGGTTGTTTAAATCTCTCTTCTGGCTGCTGCTGCTGCTGTTGACTGTCTCTCTCTCACTCTCTCACCCTCTCGGGCGCGTTGTCATGGGTATGTACTCAAACATCCTATAACCACTGTAAATGACACCGATGTAGACACACTACGAGTACTCGGTGTCAGCTGTCATCACTGTCATATAATTTTTTTATTCGAATTCATCAAATATCCCCAACAATTCGTTGATCAATTTTTTTTTTTTTTTTTAAATTTAATATTATTTTTATTAAAAATTGAACTAAATTTATAGTGAAAAATATATTATTTAAAAATTTTTTTGTTTATTTTAATTGAATATAACAATACATCTTTTCTAAGAAATTAACTCACCACTAAAAAATATAATAGAATAATTAAAAGGCCAATCAGTTATGTTTATTTCTTTATTATAGAACCCACAGCGACGTTTCGGTCGACTATGCGACCTAGGGTTGAGTTTGGCGCTGAATGCATTATATCTGATAGATCGTAATGAATTTTATGAAATGTCTGTCAAAGAACATAAGAGGGTTTTTCTGTTGACTGAACTCTAGCCATGAAGATGGTCGCATATTCGACCGAAACGTCGCTGTGGGTTCAATAATAAAGAAATAAACATAGCTGCTTGGCCTTTTATTTATTCTATTACATATTAATTCAGCTATTCACCTCGCTAACATAAAATAATATATTAAATTGTTAATTCATTTTATTGTTAAACTTGTATTTTTTTTTAAGAAAAAATATTTTATTTAGGAATAATATGTAAATAAAGAGAATCGTAACAATGCTGACGGCAACACCTAATTTTACACAATTGTTTTTATTGACAAAATTATTATTTTTTTTTTTTACTGAATTTAATTCAAAAATATTTGTTTAGTAATTATTGACGCTATGCCACCAAATTTTTTATTTTTTTATTGAAAATATAATAAAATGAAATTGTTATTTTTATTATATTATTTATAATAATTATTATAATTTTACCTTAATGGTGCGTTAATTTTTTATTTAAAGTATTTTTTGGCATCAGAGGCCATTTAGATCCCTTACCTATTTATTTCAATTGATTGGTAGCAATACAATTATCGCAGGAGACTGGAATCGAACCCCTGACCCCTTCCGCAACTCTACCACAGTATTTGTCATTGTTATATTAAAGAATTTTTTTTACTTTCTCTTACCTCTATATATGTTAATATATATAGAGAGAAAGTATTGGATTCATGTCAAATATTCGATGTCGCGATTTTGATGGATATTTGATTTTGAGGTCCCCTGAATCCAAAAAAGTAGTTTTCTCGATATGGTGCGTCTGCCTGTCTGTGTGTCTGTGTGCCTGTGAACAAAATATCTCAAGAACCGAAAAAGCTAGGAGGTTGAAATTTTATATTTAAGTTAGGCACCCCCTCTTGGAGCGTGAAAATAAGCTTTTGAACAAAATTAGCCAAAGACTACTAGTACTTTACTGATGTAATTTTTCAGTTTTTCGATTTTCTCAAAATTCGCTCCAATAAATTTTTTTAATTCATAAATTAACGATTTTTTAGATGCTCTTTAAAATGTATTGCAATATATTCTCATTTTGCCAGTGAAATCTTTTGAAGACCACTTTACTCTTGTACTTTATAGGAAAGATAGGAAAAATCGTTGCCATGGTAACAAAATATAAGTATTTTTCCATACTAATAAATTTTACATCTTCAATTCTAATATATCGGCGGAATTTCTTATTGATATCTTAGACAAATTAAGCGGGAGTCCAAAGCTGTGCGTATGTTTTTTTGTAAGAGATGGCGTCAAGATCTTGCCAGCTATTAGAAATTTCTTTTTTGATTTTCTTGATTAAAATTTAATTATCCAGATTTTTTAATTAGTCCTCAAAAAAAATTATAATTTTTATTCCTGAAAAATTTAATTCATTAAAAAAAAATTGAATCGAAAAATTCCTTAAATGTTTTGAGATACTAATTCAGTCCTACTTACTTATCCTTAAAACTTTGTACGTTTTTCCTTTCTCTTTTTCCTTTTTTCTTACCATATATATATTTTGTGAAATATATATAGAGAGAAAATATTGCGATCATGTCTAAAATTCGATATCGGGATTTTAATGGATTTACACGTTTTGAGGTCCCCTGAATCCGAAAGAATGGTCTTTGTGTCTGTCTGTCTGTCTAAGTGTGTGTTCAATTTTAATCATGAAAGAATTCAGCTACGAGGTTGAAATTTTATATAGACACCCCCCTGTAGCGTGAAAATAACCTTTTAAACAAAATAGGCCGAAGAGTATTAGTACTTTACTGAAGTACTTTTTCAGTTTTTTTTTTTATTTTATCAAAATTTTGTTATATTTTTAATGAAAATTATAGAACATAGAATTATCTAGGAATTTATTAGAGAGGTTCAGTATCTATAATTTCCCCTTTTCTCCTCTTATAGTTAGGAAACGCTTAAGACTTAATTTGCACTAAATTTCAAAAGATTTGGTCCAGGGAATGCTGAAGAAATCGTGGTTCTCAATAAATATTGACGGGTCTTTTTTACCACCTCTTGCATACGAATCACTCCAAATTTTAATAACTTAGAATCTCTTATGCCTATAAATATGTAAAGTTTCTTTCTTATTTCAGAGATAAAATAACTTAATAAAAAAAATTTAAGATTTTTTAGGCCATTTTGACTTGAATCATAAAAATATTTTTAAAGATATTTAAAGATAAATATAAATATTTTTCTATGTTTAAAGTTATAGCAAAGTACACAACTTTCGATTACCGAAAGTAAGAGAAATGTTGTGTGATGTGCGATTAGTTACACCATATTTTTTTAATTTAAACTCAATCGATTGACTATAAATACAAATTTTTTTAATGATAATCAAATATTGATATATTTTCTAATTAACTTTTTTTTAAATTAAACAAAATTTAAATTTAGCAAATAATTAAAAAAAAAAAACTAATAAATAAATAAAACGAAATTATTTAATTATAAAAATGTAGATTACTTGAATTTTCAATTTCTATTATATTATAAAAATAATAATAATAATAATAATGTTTTAAAAGTCTACTATTAAATAAAATTTGTTATAAAATAGAAAAATTGAAAAATTCCTTTCACGTCCCCCTTTATATATATTAAAATAGCCGTATGTAATTTTATTTTTTACTTTCTCTTACCTATGTATATATGTAATATATATATATATATAGAGAAGTATTGGATTCATGTCCAAAATTCGATGTCGAGATTTTGATGGATCTTCACGTTTTGAGGTCCCCTGAATCCAAAAAAGTGGTTTTCGCGACATGGTCTGTCTTGTCTCTGTGTGTGTGTGTGTGTTCAATTTTAAGCATGAAGGAATTGAGCTATGAGGCTGAAATTTTATATTTAAGTTAAACACCCCCGGGACCGTAAAAATAAGCTTTTAATCAAAATTGGCCAAAGAGTACTAGTACTTTACTGATGTACTTTTTCAGTTTTTTTCGATTTTCTCAAAATTTGCTCCAACGATTTTTTTTTTTAATTCAAAAATCAATTATTTTTTAGATCCTCTTTAAAATGTATATTCTCATTTTGCAATTGAAATCTTATGAAGACCACTTTACTCTTGTACTCCATTGAAAAGATAGGAGAAATGGTTGCCATGGTAACAAAATATAAATATTTTCCCATACTTATAAATTTTACATCTGAATTCATATGTTCCGTACTGTCGGGAACTAAATATATGTCATCTGGTGTGAAAAGCACAGTACACAACTTTGGATTACCGAAGGTAAGAGAAAGTTGTGTGCTGTGCGCCAGTCACACCAGATTTTTTTAAATACTTTTTTTCCAATAACGTAATTATAAAGAACAATTGTAGAAAAAGCAGGCAGCCAGGAAATTAGTCTCTGTGAAAGGCAGCAGTCAGTCCAAAAATTAACTAGAGAGGGATTCTGCCTGCTGTACGGTAGCCTCTAATTTTATTTCGCTAGAGGCTACCCTACTGGGTGACTTCCTCTCTTGTCAATTTCCCTAAATCTCTAATCCTATGAGGATCAAGGAAAAAATTAATTAATTTTAACTTTCTCTTACCTCTATATATGTTAATAAAGTAAAGAATTTGATTCATGTCAAAAATTCGTTGTCGAGATTTTGACGGATATACACGTTTTGAGGTCCCCTGAATCCAAAAAAGTGGTTTTCGCGTCTGTCTGTGTGTGTGTGTGTCTGTGGACAAAATATCTCAAGAACGAAAAGAGCTAGGAAGTTGAAATTTTATAACAAAAGTATATAGTATAACAAAAATTTCTTAAATCAGTTATTTTTTGATACCCCCTCGTATAACATTAAAACTCCGCTGAGTAATTTTTTTCTGTTAATTATCAGACGAAAATTAATTAATAAATGTAAAAATCATTTACAATCTGTATAACCGAAAGTGAATGGAAAAATTGTTTCCGTCTTTTAAAGTGCGTTCCACTTGAAGTGTCGATCACAGCGGCCGTAAGCTAGTGGAACAGGAAAAATTGCGATCGTGGTCGCAGTGGAACGTAGCCTATATGTCTATAATGCTATACGGGAAAGAAAAAAAAAATATAAACAATCTTCTGAGTTTAAAATGAATAAAAAAATAAATTTCAATTTATAAACATTGATGAAATATTAAATTATTTAATGTAAAACGACTCTCATTTATATTTATTTTTCATTGTATTAAAATGAGAAGAGAATATAAAACTCAGCCTTGTTTTATATTTACTTATTAGAAGTTGAATAAATGAAGAATTTGGAAGGAGATGGACATAATTTTGAAATATTAAAATTTGATGAAAATAATAAAATATTTAAACAAACCTTATGTTATTTTTTTACTTTCTCTTACCTATATTTGTAATATATAGAGAGGAAGTATTGCGATCATGTCGAGAATTTGATGGTCCCCTGTGTCCAAAAAAGTGATTTTCGCAAATTGGTCTGTCTGTCTGTGTGTAACGATTTTAAGCAAGAAGGAATTGAACTACGGGAGTTAAATTTTATATTTAAGTTAGGTACCCTTCTGGACACTCACAATTAGTTTTTGAACAAAATCGGCTAAAAAGTACTAGTACTTTACTAGGGTACTTTTTCAATTTTTTCGAATTTCTCAAAATCATCTGTAATGATTTTGATTAAAATTCAAAAATCAATTATTTTTTACATGATTTTTAAAAAGTATATCAGTAAAATTTTTCATGAAAATTGTTTAAAATACACTTTACTGATGTGTTTTTTCACTTTTTTCGATTTTCTCAAAATTGAGTGTAACGATTTTGATTAAAGTTCATAAATTATTTTTCTTTTAGATCTCATTAAAATGTATATTCTCATTTTGCCCTGAAAATTGTTTGAAGCTCACTTTACTGATGTAGTATTTTTTACTTATGAAATGCAAGTGGTCAAGTTATTTAAGATGCTATAGGAAACTAAATATATTTCGACTAAAAAAATTTGGTGTGACAAGCACAGTACACAACTTTCTCTTGCCGAAGGGTAAGAAAAAGTTATGTGCTGTGCGACCACACACCATATTTTTTTAATTATTTCTGATCACTTATATTTTCACTTTACTTATGTAGTTTTATCTGTGTGTGTGTGTGAACATGAACAGCTTCCTTGCCAAGGTGGCCTCCGCGTAAATCCGGCACTGCTTGACACTTGGCTCATCCCCCAAATTGGGAGCATTAATTTGGATAGTTAGGAGAGGTCATGTAAATGAATAGTAAGATTAATTTCTACTGGGTGTGCATTTAAATAATTTTTAATATCATTTGTCTAATTTTTTTGATTAATAAAAAATTTATTTACTTGATTTGAAAGTTAAATTTTAATTTTTTCATTGCGTTTTCCTCAAAATCCGGTTTTTTATATCTATAACTATGAAAGGTTCTAAATTTTTTTTGAGATATCTTAGTGGTATTGATCTTAAAATGTTCAGGAAATTATGCTCTATCTTAAAATAGCAATAACTCAATTTGTGAAATTTTCAACAAGAGGTCCCTTTTCACTTTTCGCATCACATATGATGTTTATAAACATTTTCAATAATAAACTTACAACCTTAGGTTCGGTAGGTAAAGTTAATGTAAAAAAAATCTAAATTGAACTGAAACTGGCAAAATGCGTTTTGTGATTCCCAGAATCCTTAAGTAGTTTTTGAAAATGTCTGTGTGTTTGTATGTCCGTGTTAATTTTTTTTCGCCAACGAAAAGTAAAAGCCAAGAACTGAAAAGCTTTTGATAATCATCGGACCATTAGGGAGGGGGCTCTAGAGAGGGTGAAATAGTTTTTTTAAATAATATTTATTTGTATCTAAATTTATTATAAGTTTGATATATATATATTTGAATTAGATAAATCTCGAAAATATTTAACTATAACGGTACCCCACGGCCTTAAAGGCTTTGATGCTTACAGTAGTGTGTTAGAGCAGACCCAGATGTCTGTCCCTCTATTGTTAACAAGCGCACAAGTGGAAAATCTTTCTTTAAAGTTTTTCACTTTGTTAGTGACTTGCACGACTAACTGCATATAAGAGGAAGTGAGTTTTATTGGTGTAGGTCGAGGGCCCGGTGGCCTCGTGCAATGGACAGCACAGCACACCTATAGCCCGGAAGAACTGGAGATCTTGGGTTCGATTCCCGGAGGCCATGGGATGTTTGGCCTCGCCAATAAATAACACTACAGCTTTTTTAGATATATCTCTCAATGACTTAGTTAAGTCGAGATGTTTTGAATAATTCAAATATATAAATCTCGAAAATATTTAACCTAAAAAAGAATAGACTTTTAAGGCTACTTTTTTCCGAAAATAAGAGACTTTTTTCCTCCCTCTAATTATAACACGAAATCTTAAGAGGAATATAATCATTTTCATGTATTATTTTTCCGAAAATATGCTCTTTCTCCCGAACGAAGGGGAAATACCGCGTTACCGAAGATTGAACAGGGGAAAATGATTTCTCGCGCCTAAAGCTTTCGACTAGGCCAAGTTTTTGAAAATTAGTTCCTTAGCCCAACCAGCCCCGGTCTCACCTATTGTTTTTTATTTGAAAAATATATCATTTGGTTGAAAAATATTTTAATCATTTAGAAAAAAAAAAAAAAGTATGAAGGAAAATGATACAAGAAGTTGGTCAAAACTGAACAAGAAACGAAATTAGATAAAGTCGTTCACTAAAACCAATCATGTAGGAATTTATGTAAATAGGTATTAAGAATAATTTCAATTTGATATTCATTTATAGAATTTTCTTGTTTAACAGATTGTCTCTTTTTTTATTCTCTCTTTTCTTTGTTTTTTTGTTAAGTTTAGCGAGAAGCATCATATAAGCGATATCATGGCGTAATTCACTGCCAGTTTCTTTGTCAATTAGAAGCAAGTGCGATGATGTGCGCAGGATGGAGGATGAGGCAGGCTGTGGGGGGCAGAGCGCGTCTCCATGAGAGATGGCCCGGAAAAGAGGGAGGCAGCCAACCACATTTGCATGCAAATTGAAGAGGCCTGTATTCTGAAGCTTATTATCCTGGGCGTAGGAGGAAAAGGGAAAGGGGGCTCCAGAAGAAAGAGCTCCCCTCATCCCCGTCTGCAGATAGCTTAGTTGCTACTGCCCTTCTGCCCCCAGCGCAAAGCCCCTTGGAAAAAGCAGGCCAATTGTGCAAACCTTGCAGGAGTTGGAGGGCGCGCAAAGCTGCTTAACACCTGGCAAATTGTATAAATAATTTAAATAATCAATTAATGATCACAGCTGTTCAGTATCACAATTTTAGTTTTTGATTTTAATTAGGGTGCAGATGAATTAATTTTTATTTTTTAAACGTTTGATCTTTAATTTGGGTAAATTAAAACTAAAAATCCAAGGTGATATATTTAAATACATTATTTATTTGTCAGTAGCGTCACGAGCTGGGTGCGAGAGGGTCCGCTTCCCCCTGCATCCCCCTCCGGTTTCACGCCCTTCACGCCATTGACGCCCCTGGGCGCCAACCTTTGGGCGCCCAAAAACGGGGATTTCTATTATATAGATGGATAATAATGGCCAAGAGCGGCCAATAAATAGACTCTGTATACAGATTCCAATCACCGGAGACCTTTGGGTTCTTTTTATTTAAGAACCTCAATAATAAAATTATTAAAATAAGTAAAATATAACAAAAATTTTTGGTCTTACGATTAGAAAAGTATATAAATAATTGCACAGAGTTAGTCAGTGATAACATTTGGCATATACATTGTTGTTTCGTCAATAAAATATTACAGATGTACATTCTTAAGTCAATAATTTTTTACGATTGTTCCACAAGTGAGTTATTATATATCAACAAAAACTCTCATGTTAATTTTTTATATTAAATAGATTTCTATTCTGACCGAGAGTGAAGATAGTTCTTAAATAAAAAAACCGAAACGTCTCCGGTGATTAGAATTTGCATACAGAGTTTATTTATTGGCTGCTCCTACCCATTATTATCCACCTATACATCTCACAGTCACTAACTACCCAGAACACATTTCTATTATATATTCTTTCAAGATGAAATTTCTTTAAAAAATATAAACATTATATTACCTATATATACGATATATTTCGTGGATAAAAAATTCGGTGTCGAGATTTTTATGGAAATACACATTTTGAGGTCCTTTGAGTTCAAAAAAGTGGATCCCGCAAAGTGATCTCTGTCTGTGATTAAAAAAGTGTGAAGGGAAAGAGCTATGATATTGGAATATTTAAGTTAGATAACCTCCTGAGACGCGAAAGTTTTTAAATAAAATCAACCAATAAGTACTAGTACTTTACTGATGTTTTTTTCAGTTTTTTTCATTTCCTCAATATTCGCTGTATTTTAATCATGGGCGTAACTAGGGCCCCCCCCCAGAAAGCTCCCTGTCTCAAGAAAAATTGAGAAAATATGGGGTTTTCCAGGCCCCCTGGAGGATAGCTGGTCCCATGCTCCCCCAGCGGGGATGGCTGGTCCCATAGCCCCCCCCCCCCAGCCAAATTCTCTAGTTACTCCCATGATTTTGATTAAAATTTATAGATTATTTTTTAGATGTCCTTTAAAATCTATTTTCTCATTTTTCTCTTAAAATTGTTTAAAGCACACTTTATTCTTGTACTTCAAAGAAAATTTAAGAGAAATAGTTGCCATGGTAACAAAATATAAAAATATTTTTCTATGTTTATATATTTCTATCTTTATTTCATATGTGCCGTACTGTCGAAAACTAAATATATGTTGACACATATGCCATTGAAGTGTTTTGAAGCACACTTTACTCTTGTACTTTATTGAAAAAAGTTAAGATTTTTTCAGTTTTTTTTTTCGATTTTCTCAAAATTCAAAATTGATAAAAATTCAAAAATTATTTTTTACATGCTCTTTAAAATATATATTCTCATTTTGCCCTTGACGTGTTTTGAAGCACACTTTACTCTTGTACTTCTTTTTAAATACAATTTATATAAATCAACTATTTTTCATAAGCTCTTTAAAAAAATATATCAGTAAAATATTTCGTGAAAATTGTTTAAAGTACACTTTATTGATGTAGTTCAAATTTTTCAAATTCATTTTCCGGCTCTTCCTTCCATAGAGCCAATGTTAAATCCCTATGGGAATTTGCATGTTCATTTCGATCCAAAAGGGGGTCGGGTCCCCTTTGGAACTTTTTAAAAAAAATTTTCCAATTCTTATGAATTTTTGTATTTATTTAGGGTTCTCTATTGAATATAAAATATCAAAAATTATTTAGTAGGCTGGGATGAGTAGAGTAATGGGGTTGGAGAATAAAAGCCAGCAGATTAATCGCTCCACCTGACGTCCTTTATTTTGCAAATATTTCGACGCATATGACATGCATCATCCTCAGTGCCGCGCTTTAAAAATTTAATTAACAAAAAAAATATAAACAGAGATGAGAAATACATAATATTACAGTCTTAAAAATAATTTTATAAAAGAATTACTCACAGGATATAATAGGTCGGCTGTTCAATTTTTACCCACCTATTCATCCTGTGAGTAATCTTTTAAAAAATTATTTTTAAAACTTACATTATGTATTGCCCATCTCTGTTTATATTTTTTTGTTAATTAAATTTTTAAAGCGCGGCACTGAGGATGATGCATGTCATATGCGCCGAAATATTTGCCAAATAAAGGACGTCAGGTGGAGCGATTAATCTGCTGGCCCCATTCAAATATCAAAATATGATAGTAAAATTTTGAAAAATAACCATAGTTTATTTCAAGTAGTCAACATATAAAACCCAAGTTTTGAACTAAAGTGCTATGGGAAACTAAATATATCTCAACACCAAAAAATCTGCTGTTTTCACACGGTGCACACCTTTCTCTTAGGGAGCGTACAGGTATTACATAACGCAATTTGGGAGGGGGGAGGGGGTCTCGTAAAACGTTACCATGCGTTACAAGGGGGAGAGGGGGTTGAACAACGCGTTACGTAACTGGTATTTTAGCGAATTTCCGGTATTTTGCGCAACAAAATTGTGACTTTCAGATAAAAATGGCCACTTGAGCGTTACGTAACGTCTAGGGGGGGGATCCAGAAAAATGTTA
Organism: Euborellia annulipes; assembly: GCA_023213315.1. NCBI lineage: Eukaryota > Metazoa > Arthropoda > Insecta > Dermaptera > Anisolabididae > Euborellia > Euborellia annulipes. Next base: position 214,634 of record JAKCPI010031471.1, on the reverse strand, counting down.
CGGCGCGTTACATGGGGGGAAATTGCGTTACGCAATACTTGTACGCTCCCTTACCGAAGGGTAAATGAAAGCTGTGTGCTGTGCGCCAGTCACACCAGATTTTTTTATTTCACTTAATCTCTTACTCCGATAATTCTAGATGCCGATATATATACTAAATTTAAACTTTTACCATTTCAAATAAATTTGGTAAAGAAGTCAAGATTTTCCTTTCCATTTTATTTTTTTTATTTTTTATTTCCTACTTTTATTATTTAATTACAAAATTCATTCATTAACTCCGTTTGTTTTTATCTTCAATTATTCATTTTTCTATTTATTTTAACTTAAGTCTTATTTAATATTAATTCTAACTTAATTAATTAGTTTTTGAATTAAACTTGAGCTCTCAGTAAACTCAAGATGAAAGGAATTGTTTCATTAAAACCGAAACGTTTTGGAGAGGTTCAACCTTTGGCTGCCAACTCCATATCTTTTCTATATATCTAAGATAAATCATGATTATTAAAAAAAAAAAAGTTTTTGATATCTTGAACGATTTACTAAGCTTTAAAGGTGAGGGTTTATTTTCAAGGTAGTAAATTTCTTTATACTTACTGTTAAAGTGATGTCTTCTCACTGAAACATATACCAAATTAGTTTAGTAATTAAAATATTGGGATTAAACTAGAAAAAAAAGGTAATTTATTGTGCTTGGATAATCTTTTTGTATTTTTTTTAGCTAATTGGCTCTCTATGCAAAAATCAATACTGTGCTGTGCATTTTAATTAGTTTGAAAGTTACTTGCTTGAATTGTACTTTAAACTCGACACTAAAAAGTTAGTGAATTTCGCGGATATCTTTTTATTTCGAATGGAATAAGTGCTAGAGCGTTTCTCATAAAAGGGTAGATTTATGAGGTCTTGTTGTGTGTTTTAATAAAGCGGTCTTGAGGCTAAGGGCTGAGTGATGGGGGTTTGGGTGGGGTAAATGGAATGCGGATGGAATGCGCTCGGATCGCGGCTTAATAAGGGCCTTAACAACTTCGGCACTTGAGGAACTTGAAATTCGTAGCCTCCAACGACGACGATGTGCTGTTACTTCCATTGCCATTACTAGTAGCCCATAAATCAACGCCTGCCTTCGAAATTAAATAATAACCGCGAAAATTCGCGAAGTCTATTCTAAATATGCTTGCGTTCCAGAGAGATTTTTATGAGTTAAGAAAAAAATTAATAATAATATAAAAATTCTATTGTATTATAACAAAATCAACTGGTACAACAATTTCTGTTTTAATTGATCGGCTTTTATATAAAATTAAGCAGACACCATTCATTAAAAACTAAAAAAAAAAAAGCTTTTAAAGTTATCTTGATTTTTACTTTCTCTTAGCTATACTACTTACTACTTATATAAAGAAAAAAGAAAGGTGTTTAAGTATCCTTAACAGTGGCGCAACCAGGGGGCTGGGATTAGGGTTTTAATCTCCTTTCCCCAGAAAAGAGAAAAAATAACAGCCTGTCTTTTTATTTAAAAATACATTATATTTTTTAATGTTTCTTATAAAAAAATAATAAGTTAATTTAATTTTAATAAAATAAATCTTTCTCAAAAAAAAAAAATGCTGGTTTAAAATTCATAAAGGAAAAAGACAGGGGTAAAACTTGGTGACCAAAGGCTCAAAATACACTTCCGAAGGATTCTCTCAAACAAGAATGTTCCTTAAACCAAGGGGGGGGGGGCATTGCAGGAGTAAATTCTGGTCGCGCCACTGATCCTTAATTGCTTCTGATTGGCCAGTGTCAGAAGTAAGCGATTTTTGGGAGTTATTTGAAACAGATTTCATACTGTAAAATTTAAATAAATAACAATTGGAAAATTTTAAATTTTTTTGTGAAGTTTTAAGTGAAGTTGATAATTAGGTTTTTTGTATCAATAAAAAAAATTTTTTTCTTTCTACTTTTCTTGAGTAATTTTTAACAAAATCAAAACGTTATCTTTTTGTTCATAGTAGGCTATAATTAAATAAATAAATAAATAGTAAATCCTACAGTGCCTTCGAAAATATTAGTTGATAAAAAAGTTTTTACTTTCTCTTACCTATATATATTTCATACTAATATATAAAACGCTAGCCCCTGACTTCCGTTTTATGTGCCTGTTTACCACTCTCTCTCTCTCTCGCTGAGTAGCCAGAGACAGAGGAAGTGTATTCAGAGAGGAAAATTTAAAACTTTAAGTGAGAGAGTGAAATTCAAAATTTTCAAACAATGAGCAAGAGTAAGTTTGATGGATTTGCTCGCCGAAAACTTGCAAGGGACGGGGGCCGCGCTTTCTCACTTGATTTAATATAATATATATAGAGAAAGTATTGAATTCAATTCAAAAATTTGATGTCGAGATTTTTATCAATATACACGCTTTGAGTCCAAAATCTCGCAAAAGGGTCTGTGACCAAAATATATGAAAGAAATGAGCTACGAGGTTAAATTTTATATTTAAGTTTGGTTCACCAATGAGGCATGAAAATAAGTTTTTAAATCGTCTAAGAGTACTAGTACTTTACTTTTTTAATTTTTTTTTCTATTTTCTCAAAATTATCTCTAACAATTTTATTAAAATTAATAAATCAATTATTTTTTAGTTGCTCTGTAAAATGTATATTCTCATTTCGCCCTAATAATTGTTTGAAGCACAAATTTTCTTGTACTTCATAGGAAAGAATAAGAGAAATGGTTAAATGATAACAAAATATAAATATCTTTCCATGTTTATAAATTGTATATCTTAAATTCTCGTACTGACGGAAACTAAATAAAAATCTGGTGACAAGCACAGAACACAACTTTCGATTACCTAAGTTTAGAGAAAGTTGCTGTGCGACCGGTCACACCAGATTTTTTCTTTCAACCATGGCCGAAAAGAAAGCATCACCATAGAAGTTATAAAACTATTTAAATAAATATTTTTTTATTCTATTTTTTTACTTTAAACTTTTTATCAAAAGGCGAAAGATTACATCTACCTCCCTTTTAAAACAAAAAATTTTATTTTAATTTAACAAGTTTTTTTGAGTATGTTTGTTACTCCGTGAATCGAAGCCGGTATCTCCAGCCTTTATCTTTAGTACAAAGGAGGAGCACAGCGATTTCCCATAAAGGATGGCGGTCACTAACATACACACAAAAACTTGTTAAAAAAATTTTTTTTCTCTTACCTATAGGCTATATAGAAAGTTTTGGATTCATGTCGAAAAATTCGATGAAGAGATTTTGATGGATATATACGTTTTGAGGTCCCCTAAATCCAAAAAAAGTGGTCTGTCTGTCTGTGAACAAAATACCTCAAGAACGAAGCTAGGAGGTCGAAATTATATATTTGGCACTCTACAATTAAGTTGTTTTGTTTTTTTTCTCACTTTAAAATTGATTATAGTGAAAGTGTAATTAAAGGTACCAGTACTTTTGGTGCGAATAAATTATAAAAAATCTCGACATCGAATTTTTGACATGATCGCAATACTTTCTCTATGTATTTCATATATAGGGTAAGAGAAAGTAAAAGAAGTGAAATAAATATTGCATGTTATATGAAAGTTTTTTTTTTTTTTTTTTTAAGATTTCTCATCATGTTTTTTATGTCAACATAATTAATAGGCCTATAGACACAATTAAAAAAAAATGTTTTTTAATTTCTTTTACCTATATATGAAATAAATATTTAGAGAGAAAGTATTGGATTCATGTCGAAAATTCGATGTCGAGATTTTGAAGGATATACACGGTTTTCGCAATCTGACTGTGAACAAAATATCTCAAGAACGAAAAGAGTTAGGATGTTGAAATTTTATATTTAAGTTCGTTATCTCACTGGGACGTAACACGAAGCTTTTAAACAAAATCGGCCAAAGAGTACTAGTACTTTACTGATATACTTTTTCAGTTTTTTTCTATTTTCTCAAAATTCGCACCAACGATTTTGATTAAAATTCAAAAATCAATTATTTTTTACATGCTCTTTAATATGTATATTTTCAATTTGTTCTTGAAATCTTTTGAAGCACACTTTACTCTTGTACTTCATAGTAAATTTTATATCTTGAATTTTAATATTATTTCGGCGGAAACTAAATATATCTCGACACAAAAAAATCTGGTATGATAAGCACAGAACACAACTTTCTCTTACCAAAGGTAAGACCAATCACACCGGATTTTTTATTTTAAATTATTTTTTAACAATATTATTAATTCATTTTTTTTAATGATATCCCTTAACATTAAATACAATCATATTAATAACCAAATTGGAGAAAACTTTTGGTCCCTATCTCTGAATTCCCTCACTTCTCTCCCTTAGCTCTCTTTCATCCACGAAATTTCCCTTTAGAGAGACAATAATAAATTCAAACGGACCAGAAAAGCTTATTTATTTTCCTACAACGCAAATTCTGTTTATTATTCCCTTGATTAGAAAGTGTCATTTCATTTACGAATTTAATTTTCCACCCAACTTCTGTGTTATTTATTTTTAAGAAAGCGGAAAACAGACAGATAATATTTTTGATTAATGATCATACAACTTATTTGCCTATATTGAAAATGGATTTCATGGTTTTTTTTTTTTTTTATTATTCTCCAAGTCAAATTATTCCATTAAATAAATTTCATTTAATTTTGGATTGCCTGGCAAATTCAGAGTACGAATTTTTAAATTAAACTTAGAGCAAGTGGAATTAATTCTTCTCCCTTTCCACCGGTAGAGAAATGAGAAGGGGACAGGGATTCTTTATGACGCACTTGGAATGTAAATTTTTTCACACATTTCACAAGTAAAACGATTATTAAAAATATTTCTATAATGTTCAAACATAATCAATATAAAATTAAATACGATTGACTGAATAGAAGAGTCTTTTTCAAGATAAAATCTACAATGAAAAAAAATATTAAATAAAAATTATTTTAAATAAAAAGGAGAAGAAATATCAAAAGTAATTAATGTTCATAATTAAAGTATAAGATAAATAAAAAGAATATTAGGTTACCCCTTTTTCCTTCTTTGAAATTATTAGAATAAAAAAAATTTGCCACGAAGCTACAAAACATTTCCATTTTTATTAATTCTTGCCTATATACGCTAATATATATAGAGAAAGTATTGCATTCATGTCAAAATGCATGTTTGAGGCCCCCTAAGTCGAAAAAATGGGCCTGTCTCTGTTTAAAATTAAAGCATGAAGGAAATAAGTCATGAGGTTGCAATTTTATATTTAAGTTAGTTACTTTTCTGAGGTGCGAAAATAATATTTTAAATAAAATCGGACAAAGAGTACTAGTACTTTACTCATGTACTTTTTCAGTTTTTTCTGATTTTCACAAAATTTCCTGAAACAATTATAATTAAGATTCATAAATCAATTATGTTTTAGATGCTCTTTAAAATGTATATTCTCATTTTATCCTAAAAATTGTTTGAAACACACTTAACACTTGTTTCTATACGTTTGCCATAGTAACAATATTCTATGATTGATTATAAATTTTATCTCCCATAGTATATCTTAAACTATTTAATTAAGATAATGTAGTACTCAGTTAATTATTCTTTGATAAATTAGCTCAAAATAAAAATTTAATTTAGATAAGAAAAAAAAATGATTCAAATTTACATAAAAAATCTGGTGTGATGGTTGCACAGCACAGAACTTTTTCCTTACCTTTGGTGATGCTCTGTGCTTGTCACACCAGATTTTTTGTCTCGTAATATATTTAGTTTCCACCGATATACATGTATTACAATTCAAGATGTAATAAAATTTATAAGTAATGAAAAATATTTATATTTTGGTGCCATGGCAACCATTTCTACTATCTTTCCTATGAAATACAAGAGTAAAGTGTGCTTCAAAAGATTTCAATCGCAAAATGAGAATATATATTTTAAAGAGCATGTAAAAATCATTGATTTTTGAATTTTAATTAAAATCGTTGGAGCGTATTTTGAGAAAATCGAAAAAAACTGAAAAAGTACATCAGTAAAGTACTAGTACTCTTTGGCCACTTTTGTTGAAACGCTTCGTGTAACGTCTCAGGGAGGTAGCGAACTTAAATATAAAATTTCAACTTCCTTTCTTGAGATATTTTGTTAACAGACCAAATTGCGAAAAACATTTTTTTGGATTCAGAAGACCTAAAAACGTGTATATCCCTCAAAATCTCGACATCGAATTTTTGACAAGAATCCAATTTTTTCTCTATATATATATATATATTTCATATAAGAGAAATTCATAAGTTTTTATTTGTTCTAAAATTGTGTCTATATTAATTATGTTGACATAAAAAACGTGATGAGAAATCTCAAATTCAAAAAAAAAAAAAAAAAAAAAAAAAAAAAAACTCATATAACATCCAATATTTATTTCACATCTTTTTATAATTTATTCGCACCAAAAGGACTGGTACCTCGAATTACACTTTCACTATAATCAATACTTTTTTTAAAGTGAGAAAAAACAAAAAAAAAAAACAACTTAATTGTAAAGTGCCAAATATAGCCGAGAAAATAAATTTTTAATATTGTCATTTTCACTTGCATTAATTTCGCTCTTGCGAATGAATATTTAATATAAAATTCCTAAAAATAGACGTGAAAAGACAGTCCATATAATGGAGTTCTATTTTCGAGATGATTTTTATCAATCAACAATGAAAGTGCAACTCCATTAAATTTGGCCCTCAAAGGAATTAATATTTTCATCAACTCTTGTTCATGGATATTTGTATTTAAATTAAAAACTACTTATAACTGAATGATGAATAATAATATTTTAGTCCTACTTTGAATATGAAAATATCATATTAGCGCTTATTCCTTAAAAAAAAAAAATACTTTCCTAAAACTAAAAACATTATGATACCTAACACAAAGGAGTAGAAAAAACTAGTCGCACAGCACACAACTTTCTCTTACCTTACGTAATTGAATGTTGTGTTTTGTGCATGCCACAGCAGATATTTTTGTGTCTACATATAATTAGTTACACATTAAGGTCCGGGTCTCGGGGTGCTAATTTTGGGAGATTTCAAAGGCCACAATTTTGATACTATCGACCTCAAAATTTTTTTTTTAATTAAAACTATTTAAATTATCTACAACTTATAGAAGTCATTTTTTTGATTTTCGAAAAAATAAATTTTTTTTTAGATTAATCGCATTAAATAAAAGATATTTTAAAAAAATTCGCTCTATATCTTATAGATAAATTAGTAATCATTGTGTTAAAAAATAATTAATTTTTTACCGTTAATTAATTACCTTGAATCTTTCAAATGAAATGGAATAAATCCCTTGTATCCCTATGGGAAAAACTAACGCCATCTCTTGCCGCCTAGAGTAACTCGGTACTGAATCGTGTTGTAACGCCTTTTCGAGACGCGCACTTTAAAATTCAAGATGTAAAATTTATAAATATATAAAAAATTTAATATTTTTTTATCATGGCAGCCAATCTTTTATTTCGTATGAAGTATAGTGAACGCCACAATTAAGTCCCCACCTGGGAGGTAGAGCTTTGAGTATATGGTATATAGTCAATATAATTCTAATGACCGAAAAGGTAAAATAAAATCTGACACAGATGATTTCATTTTACCTTTTCGGCCATTAAAATTATTTGACTATATACCATATACTATAGGCTGTAGATACGATATATTCAAGGTTCTAGCTCCTAGATGGACCCAGTCTAAATTGAGGCGCTCGCTTTACAAGAGTAAAGTATGCTTCAAACAATTTTGAGGGCAAAATCTGAATATACATTTTAAAGAGCATATAAAAAATAATTAATTATATTAATTAACTAGGTAGAGGCTTGTTTGAAAAGGAAGGAATTTTTTTCAACTAATGCTCAAATAGACTGTTCATTAGCCAGTCAATTAAGATATCAAATTTGAGAGATATGTTTGTGCTTAAGATTGGGCAAAATTGCACCTCCTGGAGTCGAACCAGTACCTCCACACTTTCGCGGCGGGAGGAGTATATTAATTAATATTATAATAATTTTAATCGAAATCGTTAGAGCGAGTTTTGAGAAAATAAAAAAAATAAAAAAACTGAAAAATTACATCCGTAAAGTACAAGTATTCTTTGAACGATTTTGTTCAAAAACCTCTTGTCACGAGGGAAGTTCCTAATTTAAATATAAAATTTAAACCTAATAGCTCATTTCCTTCTTGTTTTATTTTGAGTATGGACAGACAAACGGGACACATTTTTTGGATCCAGGGAGTCTCAAAATGTGTATATACACAAAATCTCAACATTGAATTTTTCACATGAATGCAATATTTTTTCTCTATATATTAACATATATAGGTAGGAGAATACAAAAAAAAAACAATAATATTTTCTTTAATACACTACCAAACATCCCAAACTTACTAAGATACTTATATAACTAAGATACATGTATCTAGATCAGAGATGATCAAAGTATAAGTTGATCCGATCTAGAGAGCCAATAGAATATCAATTCTATTGAATTTCAAATTTATTGACAGCAACGCAGTATATACGATTTGAAATGCCATTTGTAATTACAGCATATAATAGTAAGTAAAGTTTAGCTGACTCATAAGTTATATGTCCCCCCTCTCCAACAAATTTCGAACCAAATATTACTAGTCTTGCCAAGGGTCAAATACGTCCTTTTCATTGATTTAAGTAAAAATTTGATTTTGTCAAAATAAAATAAAAAATCAAATAAACATGTTTTTTTTAGCATTTTTGTATAAAAGGGGTTAGCAAATTTTAAGCAGTCGATGATCATAAATGTATGCCGGACCCTGATTTAGATACACAAAACTACAGTGTGAGTCAAAAATATAACACCACTTGAAAATATTTAAATAAATCCTAGTAAATTAATTACAAATTTAATAAAATTCATTTTATATAAATATGTTAATATTAAACAAAGTTAACTTAATTTAAAAAAGAAATATAAAATATTTAATTAACAAACTAGTCAAATTACACAGTAAAATTTCCTTTTCCTTACCATTCTAAATAAATTATAAAAGCAGATCATATTTAAACTTTTAACCGTGAACTCTTGTTGAAACATTATCATAGTGAAGTGACAGTATCAATCAAATTTGAATGATATATAAAAAACCCCATTCAAATTTGATTGATAATATCAATTCATTATAAATACAGAATTCAAACCTATCATCAACAAATGCTCAGAATCATTATGTCTTTATTTTTTAAATTTTAAACTTCTCTTAATAAACCTATATAGTCCAAGTTTGAGATCTATGTATTTATGTTTTAATCCCCCACTCTATCCTCATGGTGTATGCTCACTTTTTTATTACTTTCATTTACCTATATATATATATAAGAAGAGAGAGAAAGAATTGGATTCATTTCAAGATTTAATGTTGAGATTTTGATGGATATACACGTTTTGAGGTCCCCTGAATTCAAAAAGTGGTCCGTTTGTTTCTCTGTGTGTGTTCAATTTTAAGCATGAAGGATTTGAGCTACCTGGCTGAAATTTAATATTTAAATTAGACACCCCTATGGAGCGTGAAAAATAAGCTTTTAAGCAAAATCTGCTAAACAGTACTAGTACTTTACTGATGTACTTTTTCATTTTTCGATTTTCTCAAAATTAATTCTAACGATTTTGATTAAAATTCAAAAATCAATTATATTTAAGATATGAATAGTGAATAATAAAAAGAAAAAATGTAGAAAACATCTTTAATTTATTCTTTGGCCCAAATAATAAATTAAAGATATTTTCTACATTCTGTTGTTTTATTATTCACCAGGGCTGGAACTACGAGATTTTTTAAGGAGGGCAAAAATCAATTTGCCGCTCTCCTTAAAATTTTCTATACAAAATTCATATCATTTTTCCTTTTTTTTAGTAAATCTTTAATTGCCGCCCTCTGATATCTGCCGCCCGGGGCACATGCACCCACTGCCCCCCCCCCCCCCCTAGTTGCGGCCCTGTTATTCACTATTCATCACTTAGCACAACAGACAAATGGAGTATTACATCAAACACATATTTAAGATACTCTTTAAAATGTAACATTATATTCTCATTTTCTCCTTAAAATTGTTTGAATACCACTTTACTCTTGTACTTCATGGGAAAGATAGAAGAATTGTTTGTCATGGTAACAAAATATTAATATTTTTCCATATTTATAAGTTTTATTACTAGTTGAATTTAATATATGTATCGGCGTAAACTAAATATATGTCGACACAAAAAATCTAGTGTACAAACACAGAACACAACTTTTCCTTAGAAAGTTGTGTGCTATGCGACCAGTCACACCAGATTTTTTAAACTACATCATTTAGTCAAGGGCGGATCCAGAGGTGTTTCTCGGGGGGGGGGGGTAATCTGGGGTGACTCGTCGCACAGCACACTATTTTTTTTTAAATTTCGGTAATTTAAAAGCGCATTCTGTATTTGTTTGCCAGAATATAAATACACATCAAATTTTTAAGTATTAATTTTAAAAATTTTACATTAAAAATAAATTTTTTTGCGAAAAAAAAGGTATTTTTTTCGAATCTCGGGGGGGGGGGGGTAATTACCCCCTTTACCCCCCCCCCTCCACTTGTATCCGCCCTTGAATTTAGTTAGTAATTTTTCATCAGAGATAATTATTTATTATTAATAAAAAAAAGAAGTTTTTCTTTTCTCTTTCCCACATTAAAGCAAACCGTAATTAACGCTATATACGTATCTTGATATCGCAAATAATTTCATGAATCATTTTACCGTCTCACAAAGAAATAATGAATTCTAGAATTAAATAAAAGAAAAGAAACTTCTCGCTACATTTTTGAAATGAGAACGAGGAGAGAAGGAGAAAAAAAAGAGTGGAAAAAAGACTTTTGAATAGAAAGATGATCTCAAGACCGGAAAAACGAAGAGATGGAGAGAAATAATAGAAAGCAGGAGAGGACAAATCTGCCACAAGTTAGCAACAGATAAGCTCGTCAAATGTCTTCTGAAGGCGACTTCAAGAAGCCTTCAGGACACCTCCAGTTTGCACTTGATTATCTCTATTCATAGCAGCTAGCTACCGGAAATGGATTTTTAATCTGACTTTCTGATTACACGACATTCAAATGCCAACATGTTTTTACTAATTCTGTCGAGATAGAGCATCCTCCCCCCTACCCCCCCTTTTTCTCTCTCTCTCTCTCTCTCTATTCTAATGAGGCCGGCCCTTTTAATTATTCTTTTCTCTGTCTTTCAATTTCAGTAGAAAACACTCTTTGTTATTTTAATTTTATGTGAATTTTTAAACTCCCATCCTCTCAACACTCGTCTGAATAAAATATTCTCTTATTAGGATTTACACATTTCATTTCGATCACCTGAGAGAGGATTTAATTTTTTTTTGAGATCTATTTACAAAAAAAAATCGATTAAAAAAATGTTTGTATGTGTTCTGTAAAATTATTTGATATTTGATCATGCTATAAATTATATCAATACTGTTTATTTGTCTGATATATCATATTCCAGGCAAAATTATGGCCCCGTATTCGGTTGACAAATAGAGACAAATTTTATAATTTCTTTAATTTTAAAATATCGAATGTGCATCAATATAAAATTAATTGCGATGGACCACCTTCTCCCCCTGGTTTACTTCAAAGTGTGAAACAATATATAAATAGAGGGTTAAAAACATGCAATTGACTTGGGTCGTACTATAGAAAAGAAATGTGCATATTTTGATGAAATTAGTATTAAAAGATACCCGATCCAATTAATTTTTGATTTCGTCTATTTTTTCATATTTTTTAGTACACTTTATAAAAACTCCTCCTGGTAAATTTTGAGATTTTTTTGATTATCGGTTCAAATTTTGAAAAATTTTTTGTTTGTTTTTTGCTCATAAATCCTACTAAAATGGTCCAATTTTTTTTTTTTTTTTTTTTGTGTGTAGTTTTCAAGAAAAAATTCAATAAATTTTTTTTAATAATTTTTCTGTGTCATTTTCAAATTTCAAAATTTTAGTAATTTTCTGAAAATCATGCATACATCGATTTGCCTGAAAATTTTTGGTAACAAACAACTAATCATTCCACAACTTTTAAGGCGGTTTCGGTTTCGGTCGTGGGTACTCATGGCTATTATTTTTTAAAAATGATTAATAGGAAAAAATAATTTTTGAGATTTTCAAAAATCGAAAAAAAATAGTAGGCATGGAGATCCCACGACCGGAACCACTTGAAAAGTTGTGGAATTAATAATTGTTTGTTACAAAAAATTTTCAGGCAAATCGAACTATACATGATTTTCAGAAAATGCCTAAAATTTTTAAATTTGAAAATGACACTGAAAAAAATTAATTGTATTTTTACTTGAAAACTACACAAAAAACAAACAAAAATTGGAAATCGGACCATTTTTGTAGGATTTATGAACTAAAAACAAAAAAAGAGGGGTTTTTTCAAAATTTGAACTGATTATCAAAATAATCTCAAAATTTACCAGAAGGGTTTTTTTAAGGTGTACTAAAAAATATCAAAAAATGGAGGAAATTAAAAATTTAAATTTTTCAAACCGTTCGAAATGGCGTGGAATGTCCCATATACAGGCTACTATAAAGACTTTCGCGTTGATTTTATTTGAGATATATTTCTTATCTGATCGTGAGTAATTCGGGACTGTATTTACTAATAAATTTATATTGAAATATAAAAACAATTTTTTTTTTTTTTAAATAAAAATTATTTTAGACAGAAACGTCTTAGAACCTGCACACAAAGTCTATTAGCTGCTTCTCTCTATAAATATTTAATATTAGTAAGTCTACTACGATCACATGATTAAATAAATTATAAATATTGTGCACTTCCATAAAACTCATTAACGCCAGTGAGTTAGGCATCCCAACTGACACGCCGTGTCTCTATGAGGTAGACCCTTGTCAAAACAGACAATAGGGATCTTTTTCGCATTAGAATAACCATATTTTTTTTAAAATATAAATTACAAATATTCTATTTTAAAGTTATATCGAAATAAAAATTATCATACAAATTGACAGGTCCCTGCGGTACCGGCTGTTTGAATTAGTAAATATTAATTATATGAAAAAAAAATATACATTGGGCCTACATATTTATTTAAACGTTAATAAATATTAATATAAAGAATAAACAAATCATTACACTTAATATTTATCCATATTTGTTTTTTGCCTTCTCTTACACAAACAAAAATTAAAAATCTGGTATGACTGGTCGCACACACAGCACACAACTTTCTCTTACCTTCGGTAATCGAAAGTTGTGTTCGGTGCTTGTCACACCAGATTTTTTGTATCGACATATATTTAGTTTACGCCGATATATTAGAATTTAAGATGTCAAATTTATAAACATGGGAAAATATTTATATTTTGTTACCATTGCAACCATTTCTCCTATCGTTCCTATGAAGTGCAAGATTAAAGTGGTATTCAAACAATTTTAAAAGAAAATTGAGAATATATATTTTAAAGAGTATCTTAAATATAATTGATTTTTGAATTTTAATCAAAATCGTTAGAGCGAATTTTAAGAAAATTGAAAAAAAGTGAAAAAGTACATCAGTAAAGTAATAGTACTCTTTAGCCGATTTTGGTTAAAAGCTTATTTTCACGCTCCAGATGAGTTCCTAACTTAAATATAAAATTTCAACCTTGTAGCTCAATTCGTTCATGCTTAAAATTGAACACATACACACAGACAGACAGACCATGTTGCGAAAACCACTTTTATGGATTCAAGACAAGGGCAGATACAAGGGGGAGGGGGTAAAGGGGGTAATAACCCCCCGAGATTTGAAAAAAATACATTTTTTTCGAAAAAAAATTTGATTTGTATTTATATTCTGGCAATCAAGTACAGAATGCGACTTTAAATTACTTAAATTATTAAGAAAAAATAGTGTGCTGTGCGAAGAGTCACACCAGATTACCCCCCCCCCCCCTCCCCCGAGAAACACCTTTGGATCTGCCCTTGAATCAAGGGACCGCAAAATGTCTATATCCATTAATCCAATACTTCCTCTCTATATATATTAACATATAAAGAGGTAAGAGAAAGCAAAATGACATCCTCTCCCTGGGCTCTCTTCTCATAAAAATACAGGGGAGTTTTAAGGGGACAAATACCCAGAGCCCAGGGGACGAAGCTATACCCCTGCTAATAATGGGAACTTCCTTAAAGAGTAACATCATTAAATATTTAGTCCTTTATTTAATATAATATATATATACTTTTAATCTAGGCCTATTTAACAAAAGCTTTTTGTATTTATTTTCCTTCGGAAATGAAAACGTTCTAAATAGAGTATCATACATAGGAAGCGAGAAAGTCTTATTTTGTAAGGAAATTCTATATCATTTCAGAAAAAGATTGAAATGAATAGTATAATATTTGTAAAGATATTTTATCTACAAAAGAGGAAAATTCAGTGAAATAAATATTTCTTTTATCAGGTATCGAGCTGAGAGAGGTAGTGACTACGCCTAATGGATTTGTATACTTATTGTGAAACAAACCAACCAGAAAGTTATTGGACAAGTAATTGTAATAAATAGGACGACGACTTGTCGAATTAATTCCCTGACGGTGGTTTATAAGTGACAAAATAAATAGACACCAATGTAACTTATATAAAATGTATATTTATAACAAGCATCTGAATTAAATTTTCCACCGTTATTAATGAGATTTCAGAAATTTCGAGTCACAGGGGGCACAAAATTTTTTTTTATATAAATATTTCTCATTTGAAAAGCAGTGGGATAGAGTTCTAACATTCAAATAAAAACTGTTAATTAAATTAAATAAGGGTTTGGGGGGGGTATTTTTTCTTAATAAGTCAGATCTGTATCTTTTGAAAGTTTCAGCACTGATCTCATAGACCGTTCGAAGTCAAATATTCAAGTGTGGTTTGGGAAAAGTAAATATTAATAAGTCCACTGAAGAGGGAAGGCGCGGCTAAATTTTTTAATAGGTTTGTTCGATGATAGCTATAGTCAATGGCTATGCCCCGGGCAACCCAGGGCTCGGAAATGGCCAATAAAATGGGCAAATTTTTCACTGTTCTATTTATTGTACTAAATACACGCTGTTCGATTCACTCTTGGGATTGGAGCTAATGGCGCCTCAATTGTCCATTCTTTAAGTAAAATTATAAAATCGTGATAAACTTTATATTGGTAATAATAATACAAAAAATAATAATATTCAATAACTTTTTATTAAAATTTGTAGAGGGGAATTTTTACTTTCTCTTATCCTATATATGAAATATATATATAAAGAAAGAATTACGATCATGTCAGAAATTTGAAGTCGAGATTTTGATGGATATGTTTTGAGGTCCTCAAAAAAGTGGTTCAGGCAAATTGGTCTGTATGTGTGACTGTGTGGACTTTTTGAGAATGAACGAAATGAGCTACAAAGTTGAAATTTTATATTTAAGTTAGGCACCCACATAAGTCGTGAAAATAATTTTTTCAACAAAATCGGCCAAAAAGTACTAGTACATTACTGCTTTTTTTCGATTTTGTCAAAATTTGCTCCAACGAATTTGTTTAAAATTCATAAATCAATTATTTTTTAGATGCTGTTTTAAAAAGTATATAAGTAAAATTTTTCGTAAAAATTGTTTGAAGTACACTTTACTGATGTATTTCAGATTTTTCACACTCATTTTCGGGCTCTTCTTTCCATAGAGCCAATATTAAAGCCCTATGGGGATTTGCATGTTAATTTCGATTCAAAAGGGGGTCCCCTTTGGAACTTTTTACACATTTAAAAAAAAGTTTTCCAATTTTTATGAAATTTTGTATTTAGGATTCTTTATTGTATAATTCAAATATGTGATTAAAATTTTCAAAAATAACCATAGTTTATTTCAACCAGTCAACATTTAAAATTCAAGTTTGGACCTAAGGTGATATGGGAAACTATTATAAATATATCTCGACACAAAAAAATTTGGTGCGACCAGTCACGCCAGATTTTTTTTATTTAAAAACACTAGCTAGCCCAGGGGGGATTCCAACTTCTTTCTATATTGGCAAATTACATATTTGTTATTTGAATACTATTTTTTCAATTAATATTACTAATTTTTACTTTTAAACCACGATTAACGTCAAACGAATAAACAGCAATCCGGTACCGGTATTTGTGTGAAAATACGAGTAACCCGACGCCTGGCCGGTGAGGTCAGCATCCTGAGCGTTTGTCCCCCGTAATAGTAATAGTAATCCATGCCCACAGTGCCCGGAACAGCCCATGTTGGGCTATAATCGAACAAACCTAATATTTCATTATAAAATATCAATAAACTAATTAATTATTCCGATAATAAATATGAAATAATAATTTGACCAGATCATTATGTATGTAAATGTTGGAAATTGCAATTTTGTTTGCTATTAAACTTGAATATTTATAACTAATGCATAGAATATACTCAGATTACACTTGCGGTGTCTATCTGTTTGATTCTCAGCTAAGGTGCACTTAATATTTCAGGATATAGGGATGATATCTCGGTCGAGGGATTAGCTCGCTAATACCCCTAGCCTCTGTATCCAGAACATCTGCTAAAGATGTAAAAGTTTGTATGAAAAATGGTTGGGATCGATAAATTGCTCCACCCTAATTAAGCTCATTCCCCTCAAATCTGCTTGAGCCGGCTGTGAGCTTCAAAAATTCCATTCGACCCGACCACAGTCAAAATTACAGACTTTTTCACTGTCTATTCCATCCACTACCACTTTAAAAGAACCTATTTGTATTTACGGTTGACTATTTTTTGTATTAATAATATATATAAAAAAAAAATTAATGAAAATTTTCAACATTTACATGAATTTATAAAGATGTCAATTTTTTATAAAAAGAAAATAAAATATTTTATTCAAATATTAAATTATTAATTAATTGTAAGGAGTAGTGGCTGAATGTATGCATAGAATATACTCCATTAATAAGAAAGAGATCAAAGCAGTCAAAGCAATATGTTTTTTGCTCTATTAAACTACAATACATTGTCGACGTTTCGGCCGATTCTTCCCGCCTTCATCAGGATCTTAAAAACAATAAAATAAACAAAATTACAGCTATATTCCGGCATCAGCTACATTTTTTTTTTGGCTTACTTTAATACATTATGGGATTTTTTGGATATAAGGTCATTTATCATATTGATATGTTACCATGCTCACCAACTTATATCTAAAAAACTAAATCATAAATCAGACTAAGCATTAATGTAGCTGAAGCCGGAATATAGGTGTAATTTTGTTTATTTTATTGTTTTTAGGTCCTGATCAAGGCGGGAAGAATCGGCAGTTTTGTTCAATAAAGCAAAACAATTTTTTTTTAGGGGTCGTCCACAATTTATGTAACGCCTTTTTTGACAATTTTCTAGGTTGATATTTTATTTTATATTTAATTAATTTTTGTTCTTGATTTGGTTTTGTTGCCAAGCTTGCTCTCACAAATATCTTCAATTACCGAATTTTTTCATTTTCTAAATTAAGAAATAATCTCTGATAGAAATAGGGACCAAATTTCTAATATTAATTACTAACTAAAATAAACCACAATTAAAGTCGAAAAATGACTTTTATTTCTAAAATATTTATTAAAGAGAAAAAGAAATGTAAAATTATATATAGGCCTACTGTATAATAGCTATTTGATGCTAATTTCAATTAGAACTAAAGTCAACATTATTTATGGGGAAATTAAAATGCAAATTCCTTTAAAATCGTTAGAGATATCAGACTGATATTTGTAGTAAAGATATATGACATGACCCTCAGTGAATTTAGTAAACGAGTTTTTGCGGGTTGAAATAATATTTCTGTAATATAATTAAATATAAAATATGAATAGGGAGGTCGTGGGAGAAAAGAAATATGGAGCTGGTCTATAGAATTTCCTTACATAAAAAACAAGGAGGACTGTTGCATCGGAACTCAACTTAAACAAAAATATAAGGGAAGAGAAAGCGGAATGAAATTTAAACTATCAGTAGAAAAATTCAATAAAATTTTCCCAACGGTCTCACATTTTTTCCTGAAAATTCCCAGTTTGATGACTGTAAAAAATTCGGGATAGATAAAGTCTCTAAAACTTTCTGGAAAATAATACATAAAGATTCCAACACACTAATTAATTAATCAAAAGTTATATAATAAGCCATAAATGCCCGATATGCTCGAGAAGGGAGCCTTGAACTTAGGCAACCAAAATGCTTAAGTGTTGTTTTAAAAGTAACTTTTCCACTTCAGTTGAATTAAATAATTAATTTATTTTAAAATTTCGGTTGGGTTGTTTAAGGTCAAGGCTCCACTCTCGAGCACACTTGTGGCCGAACTATTCCATTTATTGTAATATTATTGAGACTCGCCCGGTAGTTAGGCAGCCCAAGTGGCAGCTTGTCTGTGTGAGAAATACCTTTTTCAAAGCAAACAATAGGATGAACCAGTGACGTCATTTCATTTTTTGCTTGGGGGGTGGCAAACAGTTTTTTTCATTTCCTGTGCTACTTAATTTATATACCCCATATAAACATATATACTTCTATATTTTTTTATCTATACAGTCTTCTATACTTATTTATAAAGAGGAAGTGTAAGTTTGTATGTATCTAGGGGGCAAAGCTCAGAATTTACTATTGTTTTTCAAAGCCTTGAGGGGGGGCAAAATACTCCCTGTCCCCCCCTCCTCAAATGACGTCCCTGGACGGGACGACCCTTTGTAACAAAAGATTAACCATCAAAATTCATCTTTTTCATTTAAATTTCAAGATATATCGAAAATAAAAATTATCTCAATCTTTTAATCAGAAAAAAAATTTTAGTGAGCGTGGGCCAATTGGGCTGCCTAACTATTGGGCTTTAGTCTAAATTCTATTGCAATAGATGGTACAGTACATCATATACTAATCACTATTTTTTTAAGTACTTATGCCCTATAAATTTAATTTTAAATAAATAATAAATAATAAATAAAAATATTTATAATGTGATTGCAAATATATAATTGATTAATTAATTAGTTAATTAATTAACGTTCATATATATTATAGGCAAAGTAATCCCCAGATCAATGAATATGGTCAAGGGAACAAGGGGACAGAGGTAATTGGGAATTTATTGCCTTCTGTGTAGCAAATAGCCTATCCCTTTGCAATACTACTACTATTACCACTATCCTGGCCAAATGGAAGGTATGGTCGGTCGTTAAAAAACTTATACTAGCCTACTTAGTTTTTGGATGATATAAATACTATAGTTATAAAACAAAAGAGCATATCGTTCTGATTATATGTGCATGATACCTGGAAAAACTTTAATAGCCATGAACAAAGGTTTCCAAAGTTTTTTGGTTCAGAGTTCAAAACATTCAATTATCAATCTGTCTAATAATTGAATATTTTCTAAGTGCGCCTTTTAATTATTTTCTCTTGCATTGCCATTCACTCTAATTTCTTATATTATTAATAATTTTTATATTTAATTGAATTACCATCTAATTATAGATAAATAAATAACACAAGGTTAAGTTTCAACAGGATTTTATTTTAGCTTATGCGCATTTCGCACAAACTGTTTGTGTCATAGCTCTGAAGATGACGTATTAATGTCAAAATGCGCATAAGCCAAAATAAAAACTTAACCTTGTGTTATTTATTAATCTATAATTATATGATAATTTAATTAAATTTAAGAATTCAACTAGTGCCAACTTTGAATTCTTTTGAATTTTATATATTTATATTATCTGTATCATTCAAAAATATCCGCTCTAGCAGTGCACCCTATCGGGGAGATAAAGCAACTCTAAATCTTAGAGAGAGAGACTATGCAACCAACACAAAGATGCATGTATATTTGCTTATAAAGACAAAAATTTTCAAATGCTTTAATTAGTTAATCAGTCTTATCAAAAAATATTTAAAATAATAAATTAATATCATCTCTATAATCGGCTATTATCAAATAGGCGGACTCTCAAAAATTTTCCAATTTAAATATAGTTTTAAGAAGTTATAAAATATAAAAATTATTAAAAAATATAAACGAAAAAAATTACATCTCTAAAAAATAATTAATTAAAATAAAATTTGAAGGTAGGGCCAAGTAGAGGAGTAGCGGAAAAATTTAATTTATTACTTCGGAACAAATTTTTTTGTATATTCTCTATAAGACGACTGCGAATTTTATTGACCTTTATATAGCAACAAATCATTTTTAAGAGACTAGAATAATGCCTAAATAAGTAAGCCATTCAATTCGAAATAATCTTTTGAAATAAAAAAATACTTTCTATATATTTCATATAGAGGTTAAGAGAAAGTAAAGATTCTTGTGACATCCAGCAAAAAAAAAAAAAAAAAATATTTGTGGTATTTATTTAATTTCATTATTTATGAGAGCAAAAAATTCTTCGTCTGAATATTGAGGTAGAGGGGACGAATCCAAACGATGAGGCTTATATTTATATTGTAATGAAATTCCCATTTATCTCTCGAGATGTTTTGGCTTTAATTCTATAATGCCATCATCAGTCAACATTAAGAACATTATTCAAATGTCAAAATCCAACATGTTATCACAAATAATATTTACATTTGCAACTGCAATAATATATATATCTATTAATAATATATATATTTTAGGGTAGTTCTTATTTGTATGGAGAAGAGAATTTGAAAATATGCACTGTCTAAATTTGTTACACTAGGCTCCAAATTTCACCTCAATTGGGTCAAGTGGACGCCAAACTTCAGCAAAATTTCAAAAATTTATTATCTTTTTTGTAGCAAATTTAAATTTTGCTCCTAGTTAAATTTTTCTAGAATCTATCTCTTTATGATTTATTTTTTGAACGTAATTGTAAGGTAACTAAACAAACCCCAAAATAGTTAAAAGCTGTTTATTTTTTTTCAAAATTTAATGCTGATTATGGGAAAAATCGGATATTGAAGATATCTTAAACAGTTTAGAAGATATGATTGAAAAAGTGAAAAAATATCTTGAATATATTGAGAAAATTGAAAAAAAATTGAGTTTTTCGTCTCTTAAAAAAAAGTAGTATAACTTTTTAAAGCTTTTCGATTTGTCTGGTTAGTTTTAGAGAATTCTGAATGCAAAAAACTCCATCTCTCTAGGTGGTCTAGAGCAGTGCTTCTTAAACTTTTTGAAGTAGCGGCCCCCTTGGAACCTCCTCAACAGTAGTTAGCTTTTATTCTATTAATAACCTGCCTCAATTTCCTGGAATATTTTGGAATACAGATATATATATATATATATATATATATATATCATCGTACCGATGATGATTTTTCTTTTAACCCCCTCTCTAAAATTATATTAAAACTTTGATATGATTCGAACCATTCGAAATTTTATTGACGTAAAGGCTTAAATGCATATTCTAGGCCTTATGCACATATTTTGAATGTTTTTGACCTATTTTGCATATTTTAGTAGTTTTTGTCTGAGAAAAAAACAAGTAAATTACAAAATACGATAGGGAAGGTTTCTAAAATTTTCTTGCCTATAATTTTTGGTAGATATATCTAAGAGTCTATAGCTACACGATTTTTTATTCTTTCTCGGAGTTTTTGTACACCTAAGATGATATATTATTCACTTGTGCTTTTAATTTATACTTCAATTAACAATAAATTTTATAATGAATTATTATGTAAATTTTGTAAAAAATAGTGGCCACTTATGTAAACAAAATAGGATTTATTGGTTGAAAGTTGGTATCATGTCTCAGTTTCATGAACCTAACTTGAATTTTATTTTAGTTATAATTCAGAAATCAGCCAGTTGAAAATAAATTAAAATTTCAAAATTTGACGAAATTTCAACTATAAATACCGACCTTATTTAGGAAAATTTTAAATAAGGCAGACAAAAAAAAAAAAAAATCTGATGTGATTGGTCACACAGCAAATTTTTTTTGTGTCTCGATAAATTTAGTTTCCCATAGGTGTACTTCCATAGAGCCAATTTGCCTTTTTACTTATAAAATACAAGTGTTAAAGTTTGGAACTAAGCATCTTAGCATGCTTAGTTCCAAAATTGACCACTTGTATTTCATACGTAAAAAGTCAAATTGGCTTGAATTTGAAAAATCTTAAATAATACATAAGTAAAGTGTATTTCAAACAATTTTCACGACAAATTTTACTGATATACTTTTTAAAGAGCATCTAAAAACATTTATATTTTGTTAACATGGCAACCATTTCTCATGTTTTTCCTATTAATTACAAGAGTAGTCTTCATCAAAAGATGTCAAGGGCAAAATGAGAATATACATTTTAAAGAGCATGTAAAAAATAATTGATTTATGAATTTTAATCAAAATTTCTAAAGCCGATTTTGAGAAATTAAAAAAAAAAAAAAAAAAACTGAAGAAGTTCATCAGTAAATTATTAGTACTTTTTAGCCAATTTTGTGGGATCCACTTTTTTTAACTCAGGAAGCATCAAAACATGTATTTCCATCAAAATCTCACAATCTAATTTTTGACATGATCACAATACTTTCTTTCTATAATATATATTACATATATAGGTAAGAAATAGTAAAAATGGACTCCTATATTATCAGATTTCACTATATTTTTAAACAAATTAAATTGAAAAAATATTTTTGTACATTGATGTCAACTTGCTTATGCATTTTTAACATATTTTTCGTGCTAACAGATTGACTAAAGGGTGATTGTTTTCTATTGGCAGGTGGGTGCGGCCCCCTCGAGTCTATTCGTCTACTGCTCATCACTTGCGTCTTCTCGGGTGAGTGTCACGTCTAACTATTTCAATTCCCTAACTCAAATCCCAAAAGAGTCTATTATTACGATTAAACTTTTCATTCAATTTATAATAATTTTGTTAAATTTTAATCGTCAACCTTTGACTCTAGTTGAAACATTGTGATAAATTAAAAACACTAGCTGATATATTTCACACTGAATGTTTAGACCAATTAATAACTTCTTTTGTGGTTGTATTATTATTATTATTATTGGAGTTTTTAATTATAAACCACATTTTGTATTAATTATTTATTTATTTAAAACCTGGTGTGACTGGTCGCACAGCACACAACTTTCTCTTATCCTGCTGCAAGAGAAAGTTCTGTATTGTGATTGTTACACCAGATTTTTTGTTCTGAGATATATTTTTAATAGTTTCCTATAGCACCTTAGTTCCAAACTTTACCACTTGCATTTCATAATTAAATATCTGAAATGCTACATCAGTAAAGTGTTTTTTTAACAATTTTCAGGGCAAAATTAGTATATAAATTTTAAAGAGGATTTAAAAAATAATTGTTTTATGAATTTTTATCAAAATAGTTATAGTAAATTTTGAGAAAATCGAAAAACACTGAAAAAGTACTTCAGTAAAATACTGGTACTTTTTGGATGATTTTGTTCAAAATATTATTTTTGCTGTCGGAAAGGGTATCTAACTTAAATATAAAATTTCAATCTCGCAATTCAATTTCTTTTTGCTTAAAATCATTAAACGCACACACACAGAGACAGACACACAGACAACAGAGAGACCAACTTGCTGGACCCACTTTTTTGGACTCAGGGGACCTCAAAACATGTACTGTATATCCATCAAAATCTCGACATCGAATTTTTGACATGATCGCAATACTTTCTCTTTATATATTACATATATACTTAAGAGAAAGTAAAAATATAAATATTGTACAACGTTTTGACTACTTATTTTTCAGTTGTTTTCAAGTACTGAAGTAGTCGAAACGTTGTACAGTATTTACATTTTTAACAAGACTGTATGTTTTTTGTTGGTGAGGCCAAACGCTCTAGGGCCACCGGGAATCGGACTCAGGATCTCGAGCCTTTTTTAACTATTAATATTTTTATTAAATAATTAATACTAAAATGTGATCTATAATTAAAAACTCTCAATAAAATAATATATTGAAATATATCTCTACGCTTTTTCATATTTTAATTTTATTTACCTAATTAAATATCTTATTCATCAAATCAACGTCAAATTCAAAAAAAATCATTTTTTTTTTTAAATAACGAGAAGAAAGAAAAAATAATTGATTTGTATAATATAAAAACAATGACATAAATCCTTTAAGTTATAAAATTAAGACCTAGGGAATCTAAATAAGCAAATTGAACAATTGAATCCCAAGTGTACAGTTCTTGAAATCGAGTGCAGAATAAGTAGTCGAAACGTTGTATAATATTTATATTTGCTTTTTGAGGTTGTGGCTGTGATTATAATGGAGAATTGGAGATATCAGCCAAATTGGGGATTATCTAGGTTCAATAAACCTCCCAGAATAAGACGTTTTCGGCCTGAATTTATTTGGCCATCTTCAGTTATTGGGAATTAAACACATAATACAAGTGCACATGTGATCAAACCAGGACTCGTCAATAATAAAATTTATTAGCTTGGGCACAGGAGCTATATAATTTTATATGAAGCAAATAAATTTTATTATTGACGAGTCCTGGTCTGATCACATGTGCACTTGTATTATGTGTATAATTCCCAATAACTGAAGATGGCCAAATAAATTCAGGCCGAAACGTCTTGTTCTCGGAGTTTTATTGAACCTAGATAATCCCCAATTTGGCTGACATCTCCAATTCTCCATTATAATATTTATATTTTTGTTTGTAGAAGACACCGTCTTAGTTCAGGTAATTCCTAGTATTTACTAGAAGATATCTTTATCTTAGACAAAAGTGTAGTTAGAAATAAACAATTCAATTAAAAATAAGAATTTTTTTAAATAGGGCCTATTTTTTTCTGGTTGAAAATAAATGGTTTAATAGAAGGCTTTTTTTTGTATTGTAAAGAGGACTTTTTTCTGTTAATCAATAATTTGAGGAGAGAATTCGAAATGAGTAGACACTCTTTGTTTGCCCAACAATTTAAAGATGGCTGCTCTTTGATGAGCCGAGTTTGATCATCGCTAATGGAACTTTAGATCAAGGCCTGTCTGTCGATTTCGAATTAATTTGTTCGAGACAGTTTACAGGCAGTAAACCCTTAAAAACATTCCTATTTTCGAATTGAAGTAGGTCATCTGAATTATTTAATGCATTTTGGGTGCTTGTGTTACGAGTGCTTGTATTTCTAATTGTGACGCCCGAATTTCACTATTCTATTGAATATTTAAAACAAGACGGAGAAATAATACAACTTTACCTCTTTAATGACAATTTTTATTTTTTTTTTTATCAAAAAAGTCTGAGTTTTCAACGATGAAAATGTTTTATTATTTGACATTAAAGGCGCTTCAGCTTTGCGCAATTTTACAGAGTGTGAATTGTTATATAATAAAATATTCTAATGAAAGCTCTTTTCATTCATTTTGTGGCGAATACAAGTTTCCCGAGTTAAGGTTCTTCTATTACGCCACACTGGTAAAAATTTTCAAAGGATATTCAAAAACTAGTATATGGTACGACGCCTATGCTATCTCGACTACTTAAAAACATCATCCTTTTTTAAGCTACTTAAATTTTATTCATATTTTTTTTTTTTTTACTTAATGAAATTTGAATTCACAAACTGGGTATATTAAAATTAGAGCACGAAAGTATATGAATAACGATTGAAAATTCATATTTTTTTTTACAGTTCAATCTCTCACAGGCCGTGCTTTTGGCTGACTTGCTCGTTTCTTGAAATTACAGCAAAAATAAATTATATAATTAAAAAATACTTTCTAGAATTGTTTGAAATTAAATTCTCTTATATTTTAATATTCCATTTATAATAACGATAAGCGTAATTCAGTTGAAAATCTCTTTTAATAAATATCTTATTCGCATTGCAATAAAATACTTTTAACCCTTTCAGGATATGGAAATAAAAATATTATAACCGTAATAACTATAAGTTACAGTAATAATTTGTCTACAGATTGTTAATTGAAATTTTGAATATATTTCTAACAATATCAAACAAATTCTCGATTATATTCCAACACATATGCATATTATAAATAACTTTTCAAACTCAGAACCTTACAACAACCAATTAAAATAACTGTAGTTTAAATTTAAACGTTAAAACTAAATTTATACACATTATGATATATTAATAAAATCGGGGTTGGTCCTAGAGTAGTCGACACCCTGCTGCCTAGTTCTTTTATAGCTCCCTATATTTTTTAAAAATCAATAGTAGCTAAATCTGTGATTAATTACTTAACACACTACATACGTCTCTGTGTCACTCATAAAATGTTTTAAATATATTTTCAAATTATTTAAAATAAAATTTGTTTAAAATTTTAAAAATCGATAAAATCTCTCACTCATATGCCTGAATACTTTTGAAAGTTACTTAGAAAAAAATATTAAAGTAAGAGAAAGTAAAAATTATTTTAATAAAAGAAGTCAAATAACGTCATTTTCTGTTTTAATTTAAAAAAATAATCTTGTAAGACGCCCTACGGCGGCTTTGCATCGTGTTTTCCCGTATGAAAAAAATATATAAGCTAAAATATAAGGACATTTTTGAGATTATTAAAAAAAATGTATATAATATTTTACCGTTTTAATACTCGTAGAATGAAAATATAAGTTTAAGTATATAACGTACTGGTACCAAAAGTCAAGGGTTCGCATCCTGACTCAGGCGTAAAATTGAATTGGATACCAATCAATTGAAATAAATAGGGACGGAATCTAAATTGCCTCAAATGCCGAAAAAGACGTTAAACAATTAATAAAAAAAAATATAATATTTATTATAATTCTTGGATATTATTATTATAATACTAAATTATAAATTTTATAATATAACTTTAAATACCATCTATTGCAATAGTATTTAGACTTAAGCCCTATAGTTAGGCAGCCCAAATGGCAAACGCTCAGTAAATCTTTTTCTGATTAAAACATTGAAATAATTTTTATTTCGATATATCTTGAAATTTATATTAAAAAGATAAATTTTTATGGTTAGTCTGGTCTTTTGTTAAAAATGGTCCCTCGGCCTATTGTCTGCTTTGAAAAAGGTATTTCTCACACAGACAAGATGCCATTTGGGCTGCCTAACTCCCGGGCTTTAGTCTCATTATTATTGCAATAGATGGTACGTTTGTCTGTCTTTCAAGCTAGCAACTTCTGATCGGAGGGGGCGGCGCGGAAAGTTTTGATTATAAAATTATAAGTAGGTCTATATTCTAATTTTAATCGAATTCGAAGAATTTTCCCTACTAGCCTAGTTCGAAAAAATAATTTTTGCTATATTTATATTTTGTTATCATTGCAACCATTTCTCTTATCTTTCCTATGATTTCGTACAAATGTAATAAGTTTGCAGCAGTACATTAATATTCATAATGTTACATTTTTAAATATAGAAAAATATTTATATTTTCTTATCGTTGCAACCAATCTTCTATTATATGAAGTACAGGAGTAAAGTGTGCTTCAAACATTTTGATGGCAAAATGACAATATACATTTTAAAGAGTATCTG
Organism: Euborellia annulipes; assembly: GCA_023213315.1. Taxonomy (NCBI): domain Eukaryota; kingdom Metazoa; phylum Arthropoda; class Insecta; order Dermaptera; family Anisolabididae; genus Euborellia; species Euborellia annulipes. The sequence goes on along the minus strand of JAKCPI010031471.1, from coordinate 187,035 downwards.
AAAAATAAGTGATTTGTTAATCAAAATCGTTAGAGTGAATTTTGAGAAAGTCGAAAAAAACTGAAAAAGTACTTCAGTAATGTACAGTGAGGGACAATATTTAGTCCCACCCATGCGTTTTCTTCTTGTGATTATTTAATTGATTTTATTATAAAATAAAATGAAAATCTTTATTGGAAATTTTCTAGATTTGAACTATGAAAGTTTCCATTAAAAAATTTATATTTTTTTTTAAAAACAATGAAATAATCACTAGTAGAAAACGCATGGGTGGGACTTAATATTATCTCCCTCACTGTACTGAATTTTGACAGATTTTGTTCAAAAGCTTACGTGCCAGAGGTTACTTGACTTAAATATCAAATGTCAACCTCCTATCTCTTTTCGTTCTTGAGATATTTCGTTCAATTTTTCGGACCCACTTTTTTTGATTCAGGAGAGCTCAAAACGTGTATTTCCATCAAAATCTTGACATTGAATTTTTTACATGAAACCTAAGAGAAAGTAAAAAGTTTTAGGATCACGGGAAGTAGCCCAAACAGAGTGTGATGGACTGACAGTAGGGCAGCGAATTATATACATAGAATGACAAAGCCAGAGTACTTTTTCAAAAAAAAATTTAAAAAAATATTCTCAAATTAAAATATAAACTGCTTAGTTTTAATTTTTTTTTCTTTTAATTTAATTATAATAAAAGTTATCTCTTTCTCTCTCTCTCTTTTTTTTAATGATAAAATAAATACAAGTTTTCGCTACATTATCTAGTCCGTGTGGGAAGTAACACATGGCGACGTCACGTTGATCAGATGCGAAGAGTTGGAAATGAAATAAAGATCCCTGTAGAACGTACACGATTTTACGTAAAGAAAAAAAAAACAAAAAGATAAAATTATACCCAAAAAATGATCCACTGAAATTTAACAAAATGGTACTAAAGTTACTTTTATTTTTATAGTAGTTAAGAAATCTAATTAGTAAATATACCTGGTATCTATTTTATTTTCTAAACCAAATACACCCCATAAACATATTCCGCTCTCGTTTATAGTCAATATAATAATAAAGCTGCTCAGCACGCTTTTGGCGGGCCACGCACACCTAGGTCCTGCATTTTGAACTAGTTTTACCTTCAGAAATTTTAACACGAAAAAAAAAATTTTATGTCAACCCAACAGACCCTGATGATAGCAGACGAATGACACGTTCTGAGTGGCTCTTTTAGACAGTTCTGATGTAATTTAAGATATTGACGCATGAAAATTTATGAGAAACATTATTAAATATTACCCGACTATTCTATAATATCCGAAATTGCTTTATATATAAATAAATTTCGTAAAAAATTTATTTCAATTTATGGTCACACTTCTTTTCATATGTGAAAATAATTGAAATGAAAATAAATAATAATTCAAACCATTTCTATTGTTAAAAAGTTTACATTACACAAAAGAGTATATATCTGAAATTAAATTAAAATGCTTTTTAATATTGGTGAAAATGATAAAAGCATGGAAGACACTCTAGTGCAGGGGTAGTCAACATTTTTGTATCGACCGCCCACTTTTGTACCTCTATTAGTAGTAAAATTTTCGAACAGATAACTGGCTAAAATTATTTAATGATGTCCAAAAAAAAAGGTCAATGCCTATAGTCTGAGTGATTTATAAAGTAGAGAAATAACTAAAAAAATTTATAAAGCAGAATTACAGAAAGTTAAAGCATATAATCCATATAATACTTACTTCACAAATACTTTATGATCAACTTTCGCTAAACAAAATACAAATACTAAAGAATTTTAAGTAAATGTTTTTAAATTATGCTATGAAAATTTAAAAAAAAAATCCATTTAAAAGGTCATTTAATTTAAAAAAATATGATGTGACTAGATGCATCACACAAATATCGGCAATTCAAAGTTGTGTTCTGTGCTTTTGTGTCGACATATACAGTATATTTAGTTTTAGACAGTACGGTACATTTGATTTCAAGAAAAACTATAAATATGGGAAAATATTAATATTTTGTTGCCATGCCAATCATTTCTGTACATGAGTAAAGTGTGCTTCAAAAGATTTCAAATGCAAAATGACAATATACATTTTAAAGAGCATCTAACAAATAATTGATTTATTGAATTTTAATCAAAATCGTTGAATCGAATTTTGAGAAAATAAAAAAAAAAACTGAAAGAGTGCATCAGTAAAGTACTAATACTCTTTAACCGATTTTGTTCAAAAGCTTCCTGTTACGTTTCAGGGGGTACCTAACTTAAATATAAAATTTCAATCTCTTAGCTCTTTTCGCTCTTGAGATATTTTGTTCATAGTCAGACAGACACAGTCAGATAGACCATTTTGCGGGACCCACCTTTTTGGACTCGTGGAACCTCAAAACTCTCAAATCTCGACATTAAATTTTTTACATGAAACCAAAACTTTATTTCTCTATATATTAACATATATAAAGGTAAGAGAAAGTAGTTTCTTTATCGGACAAAATGAATTCTTTACTCAAGAGGAGGCATCACAAATAGTTGAATTTTTACCATGAGGTGGATTTGAACCTAAGTTGTTTTCAACTAAACATGACTACATTATCCCCTCGACTAATCACCTTGAGAAGGAAAATAATTGAAGTAATAAACAAGCAAGGAGCGGTTGCTTGAAAGGAAAAACACGGCTGAGGAGAGTTCTCTAATTGCTATTTGCGAAACAGGCTCGGGACCAAGTTCTCGCTCTTGAGCCGCTTAAACTCTTGATCCTATCTCACACTGAATAAACATTTCGATGAGAATCGATTTTAATTGTACCCTTGAAAACCCTCACAAGCATATCCATATCATATTAAATGGTTTCAGACACCCATTTAATCATGTTGCCGAATAAAATTCCCTACAACTGTTTTAATAACATTTCCTAAAGCAAATATTATTCCATTTCTCTTTTTAATCCTATCAATATTTTAATTAAACTCATATATTTAATTTATATTATTTAACAAAAATATGAAATATAAAAAAAATAATGTTTTTCTTTTTATTCATTTTAAAATTATCAATAAAAAATATTATTTAATTCCTGGGATGATATCAAACTTTCCTAGTAAAGTAATAGAGATGATTAATTTTAAAAGTATTATATAGAATCTTTTTAAATAAACTCTAACAAAAAAAGTTCAAATTTTCCCAATAGAAAAACATCCCACGGCCCCTGGGAATCGAACCCAGGATCTCCAGCCTTTCCGGGGCATAGGCGTGCTGTACATTGCATCAAGCCACCGGACCCTCGATCTACACCAATTGTTCTATTATTTTTTTTATAATTCTTTAACATTTATACCTTTTAACCTGAGTGAGGTCGAGGGTCCGGTGGCCTGGTGCAATGGACAGCACGCCTATGCACCGGAAAGAAGACAAAGCTGTTGGAATATTTTTCCTAAGAGATGGCATTAAGATCGCTCCCTCTATGGCCTATCAAAGAGCTTGGTTTAGACTTCGGATGGCTTTGATTGGACAATTTTCAAAAAAATCTCCCTCGCGTTTTATATTTTTGTCTTTCTTTAATTAAAAAATTTGTAGTTATGCTTAAAGCAAATCTCATAGTAAAGTGAAGTTTATTTTCAACTTTGAATTTATTTTAATTTAAGTTCGGAAATTTCTTTTTAATTAAAAAAAATAAGTTCTAGATGAAATTGATACAAAAATGGAAAAATATATAATTTTAAACTTATTTGCATAGAGAAGGTATTATTAAAGCGAGAAGAGAGTAGCATTTATATTTGTGCCGACAAGTCTTTTGTTCTTTTATAAATAGGCGACAACACATGAATATCTTTGCTCATATCTGACTAAGCCCAAGCACGTAATTTCAAATGGTGATAAGAAGAGGAAAGACGAGATAGTTTTATTTTTAGGGCATATCTTTATTTTTTAGATTCATTTTTTATACTTATCTTATTCAGAACCCTATGTTTAGAAAAATCTGTGCAATTTTCCAACTCATTGAACAAACCTTATAGCTAGCGAATAAAAGTAAATGATCTATATATTCGTTTAAATCCTGGCTTGTTATTTGACTTATTTTGTAAACTGGCAAATTAAACAAAAGTTTTTTTTTTATCATAAATGTACTTCGTTTAGAGCAGCTAAACTCATTGTGCCATTTCATGCGGACAAATTACACAATTTTTTTTTTTTAGATATTTAATCCCGTAATTTATTTATCTATCTATCTATCTATCAACTATGCCTATTATTAAATGAGCAATTCTTGTATATTTATTTTTGTATTTTTTTTGTTTCTCGAAAACGGCCCTAACGATTTTTTTTAAAGTTTAAATATTTTTTGTTTCTGATACCAATAAGAAATTACTAGAGCCTCGATGTTCATGCAAATACATGTTTGTATAGAAGCTGAATCTCTATATACTAAAAATACGTTACTAAAACTTTGTAGTTATCCATTTCATGAGTATTGGATTCGAAATAGCCCTATTTGTTCGGAGCATATGTGCCGTTTTGGCTTTTTTGAAGAAATTCCATGCACAATGTTTTGCCAATTTTTAACCAAAACAAAGGCATATTTTAACATGTTTTTTTTTTTTTTTAAAGAAAAAAGCATGTTTTGATGTAGTTGCTTTTAAAGTCTAATTTATGTAACAAAAATTAAAAAATTATTTTTAATATTTTCTAACTTTCTCGCTTTACAGGGTGGAAATGTAAAAGATCAACATTTCAAACTCAATTTGTTCCAGATTTCTTCTTTCAAGCCTGTCACTTCTTGCGTTGTAGAAAGATCATGTTCTGCTTTCAAGAACGTGTTCTCAGATAAACGTGTCCTTAAACGAAAAAAATTTAGAGAAATTGGTTTTTGTCAATTGTTATAAAAAAAAATAAAATTATATAAAATGCGACTCCTTTTGTGATAGAGCATATTTTTACTGTTTTTCCCTTCATTGTGCATATTTGGTCATTTTATAGTGCATTAATGCATGCATATTTTAAGGTCGGTTGTGCATGAACATCCTTACCCCACCCCCACAAACTCTTGCCAACAAAATTTGTTTTGGAAAATTAATAATTTCACATTTTAAATTGGAGAGATGAATATTCCCTGTGTGGGTACTCTAGAAATTACACTAGGTTATGGCAATATAATATTAAGAATTATTTTTTTAAGTCTTATTTGCGAAAATTTTCTTCTCCTGCGATGAGAAGCAAATATCTGACACCTAGCATAAGAAGCGGAACCTATACCTTTGGGCTGCAGCCCAGGGGTATATTTTGATGAAATATTTCGGGAGCGAGTAATCGATTACTCTAAAGCTATATTACATTAGATAAACGGTGTCCTTAGAGGCAAACTCGTGAGAGATAGAGAATAGTGTGGAGGCGGCAGGCTCTTCCCCCTCCATCATATCAGATATTGTTTGTTTCAACTCGAGCATTAGGCGGCTTGCAACTATAGAAGGGACAGTTGTCTGCCTCTCCGCGATGCTTAATAAATGCCCAAACCAATATTCCTTTAGTTCTAATCTTTGAGAAAATATGTTTAGATTGTCGCTGTTTTGTTGATCCTATGACAAAATCATTAGCTTTTATTTCTTATGAGAAACAGGCGGGCAGTAAGGTGATTCTCTCTATCCTAACAGTTGAAAAAAAAAAAAAAAAAACACTTGCGTCGCTCGATCTCAAGGCACTTTAATATTATAGCATATATTTGTAGGCTAATATTTTGTATTCAGAGACAAAAATACAAATAATAAATCAACTTCTTCTTTAATTTTATTTTGTAAAGGATATTTAATCTCGTGCCAAAATAACTTTGAAGTCAAGAGAGAGGGGGAGTTGCCCCCACACTAAAGTAGGTTGAGATACTTGCCTATGCAAACTAAAGAGATAGGTGAAGGATTGCGTTGCTCGACACGGAGATAATCTCAAGTCTATTACCCATAGCAGCATCTCATCGAACAGGAAATCAAGTTGCCATACAACCTGTTAACCTGTTGAGAGAGGGGAGAAAAGGATGACATAGAAGGAACAGAAATAAAAATCTGCAAATCTTAGCTTGGGTAACTCATAGTTGGCGTCAACTTAATCAAAAGATGAAAGCTTCTGAATGATGGAATTTTTTTGATATTAAGATCTAAGGGTGCAAGACCGACCCCATACAGTAGTGCGACAAACCGCCTGGATTAGACAGCTAAAAAAATAAAAACATACCTCAAAAATGTATTTTGATTACTTGAATTTAGAAAATAAATAGCTAATAAAATCAAATACATTATTGTTGGAGCAGAGGGGTACCGAGAGGGGTGGGCGTTCCGCCCCAGGCCCCAAACTGACATAGGCCCCCGAATATTTGCCTTTGAGAAGCCCCGGGGCCCTTAGGGCTCAGGGAAAAACCGAAAAATTTAGATTAAAAGAAAAAAATTAATGAAAGAGTGGCCGGAGCTCTCGGGTTCAGGGATATACGATATTTTAAAAATATTTTTGTATATAGAGAGAGGAGGGGGGAAAATTCAATATACGCCTTTGATACAAAATGTATTTAGGCCCCCTTTTCTACTGACGCCCCAGGCCCCCAACTATCTCGGTACGCCACTGTGTTGGATGAGGCGATTTACCAAGAAAATAAAGCAGTTAAGATTATAAGAATGATATGAAGACAACTCGAGTTCAAATCCACCTCATGGTAATAAATTATCCAAAAATCTATTTTGTGCTTATTAAAGCTTTTGTGGATTGTAATGGAGTTTTTAATTATAGACCACATTTTGTTTATTCGTTTAATTATTTATACTGTGCAACTTTTCCACTGCTTATTCAGTCGTTATCAAGTATTGTACACTTGCTCCAATTCAAACGAACAAACCTCGATTGAAATCAAATACTTGAAAAGAACTGAAGAATAATTATTCGAAACGATGTACAGTATATATATTTTTAATATATAATTAATAAACAAAATGTGGTCCATATCCAAATCTATTTGAAATGCCTCCTCCTGGGGAATGAAAAGGGAACCCACCTCAGTATTATTCCTATATATACTCCTCTGAGTAACCATAACGTGCCAGGTCTGACTGAAGAAATTGGTGCATTTTTCGGGGTTGGCAAAAACTCTAAAGCCGGCGTCCCAGACGATAGTGTTTTTATTTATAAACAAAAACTAACATTGATAAAATAATATAAAGCAAAGACAGCTTAATAAAAAAATTAATTAAAAAAAAAAAATTTATTATTTTATTATAAATTTTTATCCAATTTATAAAGCCAAGTTCGCAGATATCTTATTATGCAAATAAAGAAAGAGAAAAAAAAGATTGAAGAGGAGTGAAGTCTCTTTTCCTATGCAAATTCGCCACCTTTTATATTATTTCTAACAAAGAAATATGTATATTGTATTTAAATAATATTAAGATGTGTTATATACATGATTCATCATCACCATCAGAGGCGGATCCAGACGGATGGAAGGGGGATGATAGTAAACATTTTTACTTTCTCTTACCTATATGTATATAGAGAAAGCATTTAATTCCTGTCAAAATTTCGATGGACCCTTTGAAGTTCCCTTAGTCCAAAAAAGTGGTTTTCGCGAAATGGTCTGTCTGTCTGTAAACAAAATATCTCAAGAATGAAAAGGGCTAGGAGCTTGAAATTTTATATTTAGGTTAGGTACTCCTCTGGGGCGTGACTCGAAGCTTTTGAACAAAATCGGCTAAAAAGTACTATACTTTACCTAGTGTACTTTTTCAGTTTGTTTTTCGTTTTTCTCAAAATTCGCTCCATGAATTTTGATTAAAATTGAAAAATCATTTAGTTTTTAGATTCTCTTTAGAATGTATATTCTCATTTTGCCCTTGAAATCTTTTGAAGCACACTTTACTCTTGTACTTGATAGGAAAGATAGGAGAAATGGTTGCCATGGTAACAAAATATAAATATTTTCCCATATAAATTTTACATCTTGAATTATAATATTTCGATGAAAACTAAATATATATGCGGACACAAATAAATCTGAAGTTACAAGCACAGAACCTAATTTTCGATTATCGAAGGTAAGAGAAAGTTGTGCGACCAGTCACACCAGATTTTTAAATTTTGTATTATTTAATATTATATTTTATAGATCCGCGCTAAACAATTTTGAATTTTTTTTTTTAATTAATATTTTAAAATAAAATAAAAACTCAATTTAAATACATATATTATTCTCAATAAACTAAAGGGGTATATTGAAATTTATTCTCTAGCAAATAACAAGTTTTGGATTATATTTTGTAAACATATTAATTCCATTCTAACAAGTTTCAACTGTTTTAATCCAATCTTGAAACTCAAGACACAAATCTATTCACCAATAAAATGACAATAATACATCGTGTTTATTTTCCCTTTTTCCTTACTCATAATAAATTTTATAAAATTTTCCATCAGAAAATATTTCTCTATATAAAAGTTATGAACATTTCTGTCAAAGTTCCTTTGACTTTTTTGTTGTTGTTATGAAATCTTTGATGCACCTGTACGCTGATTCGCTTCTCTGTTCGTTTTTCCTTTTATCTTCTCTATATACAATTTCGATGTTATATCATATCTGTAACAATGAGTGCAATTTTTTTATTATAATTCCATCTCTATTTATGATTATCTCTGGCAATGCACTCACTTCCTATAACGAATAATTTTTTTTTTTTTTATTAAATTCATATCTACAGTGTTAATTTTGATCTCTTTTATTATAAATCAAGATATATAAATAAAAACACTCGATTATTTGTTTCAAATTATTTATTGATTATAATGCAAATGTGTCCTCCTCAGAAGTGTTTTATCAACTGAAACAAATAACCGAGTGTATTTTAATTCACAAATGTTTCAACTAGAGACGGTTCTAAACTTGAAATATTGTAAAATAACTATCTTAAAAGACATTTTTTGGCATAAATCGTGGTTTATTTTAGCAAATAATAATACAAAAAGTCTTATTAATTTTAGTGTCAGATAGTCATCATTGTTCAAAGTGAATCTACCTGATGACGGCTGCAAAATTAGCAGCCTAAACGTTGTATTTTATTGTGAGGTATGTCTTTGTGGCTGGAAGTATTATTAAGGCAGAGTCAAAAAAGAATTTCAAGGCATATGCAGCTAAAATTATTTCTTTTATTGTTGACATTCCAGGCTGACGTTTAGGCCACTGGTCTAGGCCACCTTCAGAGCTAAAATATTTTCATGCATATTATAATCACATGTTATTATTGCACATTCTATACAATATAAAATTTTAATCTAAAATATACAGATTTAATATAGAGTACATACCAATAAATTAAAATTAAAATTTCAGCGACACACGAAATTTTAATTTATTCTCGCCTCCGGGTATGTATTAATTCTGTATATTTTTATATTGTATAGAATGTGCAATAATAACATGCGATAATAATATGCATGAAAATATTTTAGCTCTGAAGATGGCCTAGACCAGTGGCCGAAACCTCAGCCTGGAACGGTAACAATAAAAGAAATAATTTTATTTGTCCAGTGTGGAAGTGGCTCCCGGGTTCGAGATATTCTTCTAAGAAATAATTTTGGCTGCATATGTCTTGAAATTTGTACTTATTGTAATTAATAAGACTATTATTTGCTAAAATAAAGCACGATTTATGCCAAAAAATTTCTTTTATTTATAATATCAATGATTGTGAATAGTTAAATATTTTTGGAGATCTATACATATATTTGAATAAGATATTAGTATTAAAAATACCTCGATTCGGACTTGTAGAGTCATAGATATATATTTTTACTATCACTTAACCCCACTGCCCTAAGGGCTTTACTGCTTATAGTAGTGTGTTAGAGCAGACCCAGATGTCTGTTCCTTTACTGGTTTAAATAGCGGAGAGTGAGAATTTTTTTAAAAATATTTCTTACTTTGTTAGTTAAATGCACGGTTAACTGGCATATAAGGGGAAGTAAGTTTTTTTTTGGTGTAGGTCCAGGGTCCGGTGACTTGTTGCAATGGACATCACACCGATGCCCCGGAAAGGCTGGAGATCCCGGTTTCGATTCCCGCTCATGGCCTCACCAACAATAAACATAATCACTGTCTGTTAAATTAAATAATCATTCATTATAATATACTTCATAGTCTTAAGCTACATAAATATCTCCTTAATAATATTAAAAATATGAATAAGCTTGCCAAGTAATGTAAACCGATGTTGTTTTGGAAGTGAGTTTGAAGTTTCTATACTACAATTATGGAACTTTTCTTTGATTAGTGTATGTAAGGGAACGATGAGATTCGTCAAATGCTCTTTGTTACACACTATTCGGATCAAACTCTAGAAATTACAAAAGTTTTTCTAGTTAACCAAATAATGTGTATCTAAAGATTTGCTCTCTCAAATTCTCTCTAATTTTATCAAATTAAAAAAAATAAATAAAAAATTTCACCACCAAAGGACTCAAAAAATAAAAAAATTCTCTCTTAATAAAATTCAAAGTGAATCTATCTACAGGTGGCCTTAAATGGAACTCAACTCAACTAATCCCAAATCTTTTGTAACTTAGTGAAATTAATTAAGAAGTTTCTCTCTAGGCATAGACAAAATTCATGTCAAAATTGAAATCTCAGTCTTTGAACTAATTCTCAATCAAAGTGTAAAATTTTAGCCTTTCTCCAATAATTTTAATTTTCTTAAAAATTTATATTTATTATTATTATTATTCGCTCAGGGGCCCACATCTTGTGGGTACGTGGATGGCGACCACGAGCTGCCCGAGCTGGGACAGGCAGTCCTTCTGTTCTTTGTATGTCTGTCTCTTCCTTCTTCTTTTCAACCGTGCGACGGCCTGTCCTATTTCTTTCGGTCGCAAAAACGCATGATAGGTTTCGATATCTGTCCATTAAAAACTCTCCAAATAAAAAAAAAGAGATTTTTCAGTCGATTAAAGTTTCTGCTTTTCCTTTCCGTTCATAACCGTTCCCTGCGTTATTTTCACAAACATAGAACTCTCCTATAAATTTCCCACTCTCAATACCATTATTATACTTTCTCTTACCTATGTATATATGTAATATATATATAGGAGAGAAAGTAATTTTTCAATAATTTATAGGAAAAACTCCAAGATGATCCTTTCTTGCACCGAAATGTTTAAGGTTTTTTAAAGATATGATTCACTCTTGCATGGTCCTCGCTCCACAAATCCAAGATGGCTCATTTATTCGCGCTCAATCTAGGGGTTATCCACTAAGTTGTATTAGAAACGGACTTGCACAAAAATAGTAGAGGCAATTTGAAGATAGTTGAACTTGACCGACGATATAAACAAAACTTCAGTTCCTCCATGTTGCTTTTTCTGTATGGGGTTTAATGTGTAAATTTCGATTCACAAGGGAAACCAACTTTTTAGACATTTTCAAAAATTTTAATTAAATTTCCGAAAAGGTTATTTTAAATTAAATATTGAAATATGAGTTTAATATTTAAGAAAAATAACCATAATTTATTTGAACCAGTCAACATTTAAATCAATAAACTAGTTTTTTATCATATGCGTTGCCCTTGACCCGTGGCTTATAGGGAAGACACTAGCTTCTCGGGCCGGGGTTCCGGGTTCGCCTCCCCTCCCAGGCGAGAAAAATTTATTTGATTTGATTACAAATCATTTGAAATAAATCGGGATGGGGTCTAAATGGCCTTAGATGCCGAAAAAGACCTTAAAAAAATATCATATGCGTTATCTCAAATTTTATATTTCATTTCATAGTCACCTAGGAAAATATAGACTAAAAAACAATTTTAACTTAAAAACTCTGAGAATTTTTTTTTTTTTTTAGATATCAAAAGAATAAACTTTATTTCTTTTTTTTTGTGATAATTATTGACATTCAAGACATACTTGAATGAAAAACATATCAAAAGAGATCATGACGGCAAACTTTTAATAGTCCTCAGTTAAGTCTCTATATTGCAATTTCTCAAGTCATAACTTCTACCTATAATAAAATATACATTTTATTAGAAATAATGGAATCATGAAAAGGTCCGCCCCGGGGCTTTGCTAGGTTACCTCTAGAATTAATTACAAATATTCTTAATTGCAAAAGCAGACTGTGCAGATCAGGTTGGTAATATCACTCTCCCTTTCCAGTGGCAACCAAATTCGACTAATAAGCTTATGGCCGAGGTTTGACCGAGGCTTTAATTGGCTCCGAATTTGTTCCGAGCCAACGCCTGTCCCTTGCGCCCCCGGTCCCTGCTTCTATTCCTGGTTAGAAGGGATGCTGGTGCAAGATCCCCTGGACTATCTCACCAATACTAATATGCAATTATGTCTCTTTATCTGGCTCTGATTCTTGCTTGAATCCCCTTCCAATTCATCCTCGTATCCTGCTCGCTAGGAATTACCGGCTATTTATCTATCATTATTTATTTCGTTATTTAACTTGATATCGCTTAAATTTATCTGTTGAATTTCTTGCTAGTTCAATGAAGTTTTCTTCAAGGAAATCGTCAGTTCATCTAGGCTCTCAGATTAGTTATTGGTTTCCAGAGAAATGTCTAAAACAAGCAGCTCTCATTAAAGAGAACAAGCTTTTCTCGAAAGAAACTCCATTTTCAATGACCCTTAAATAATGAGGCAAGAGCTTTATCACTTCCACGTGCCAATATGACGAGACAAATGGAAATTCGACTAGGCAGTTTTATGTACTTTATTACACACAGTGTATACTAGGTACTTTATAAAGTTTAATATTATGTTATTAATAGTTAACCATTGATGGTAATAATTTTCATTATTTAAAACATTGTAAGTAAATAAAATAAATCAAATATTTCAATACCGGTAATCAATACTTATCAGGGGCGTATATAAGGGGGGGCGAGGGGGCCCGGGCCCCCCGAAATTTCCTAAATGCATATACATATATAGGAATATAGAGCCAACAATGGGTCTTGCCCCCCCCCCCCCCGAAATGTTTGCGCGGCCCCGTAGCGCGAAAATGTAGGCAAACGAAAAAATTTTTTGGTTCCGCGGGCGGCAAAAATTTTGAGTCTCTAAAAAAAAGGTAAAATATTTTTTCGGACGGGAAAAAATTTTGGTTCCGCGAAAAAAAAATTTTCCGTAGAAAATTTTTTGAGATCAGGCCCACCGAAAAAAATTTCTATATACGCCCCTGATACTTATTGGTATAAATACTTGATACGTTTTTCGTCACTCAGTAGCTCATCTATTACAAATACTATGTAGTTTGATAACTGTTAAAGCCGATTTCAGAAAATCGAAAAAAAAAAAAAAAAAAAAAAAAAAACTAGAAAAGTACATCAGTAAAGTAGTAGTATTCTTTAGCTGATTTTATTGAAAATCCTCAAAACGCGAGCTACATGGCTACTTAGCTTAAGTATAAAATTTGAGTATCGAGAGTTTTTTCGTTTTTGAGTTATTTAGGAAATTCCCATTTTTTGATGTTTCACTTGAAATTTATTAAATTTAATGTGAAAAAATCCTAAATTCTAAGAAGATATGGTTTCTAAAAATTGCCATTAAACGAATCTTTTTCCTATTAGCTTGAATTTGATTTGTTTTCACAATAAATTTAATGAATTTCAAGTGAAATTTCAAAAATTCGGGATTCCCTTAATAACTCAAAAACAGCAAATTGCTCGATTCTCAAATTTTATATCTAAACTAAGTACTCAATTCATAGCCTTCTCGAAGAATTTGAATCAAATCGTCCAACGAATAGTAGCCCCCCCCCCCCCCCCCCCCCCTACTTTACTGATGTAATTTTCTAGTGTTTTCGATTTTTTAAAATCAACTCAATTTTGAAACATATTGTCTAGTTACATTCTATTTGAATTAATTTTTTAAATAAAAAATTTTTTTTAAATATTTTTGTTTTCGAAAATATCAAATATGCAGTCATAATATCTCGTGATTTTGATTAATTTTAATATAAAATTTGTTTTTTTTTTCTTTCAAACAATTTTTGCATTTGTTTTAAATTTTATTAACCATAAAACCTCCGCAAATTCCTGCCAAACAGAATTTTAAAAAAATCCTCCCTTGTTCCGCTTCTGATTTAACATGTTTATGAAACATGAATAAAACCTGTCAATTTGTAAATAGTACAAAGGCGAAATTTTGCCTAAGAACATTCCACACTTCATTAAATTGAATTTAATTTCAATAATTCATTTTGATATGTCAATAAATTAAATTATTTGATATTTAAATAAATTATTTGATTTATCAATAAATAATTTAACCTCCGGGTGTAAAAAATTGAAAAATTTCATTTAAAAAATTATGTCCAACTCTATAGAGAAATATGAAAACATGTTCGCTTTGAAAAATAAATGAATAAATAAATCAAAATTAATTATACGTATAACATTATATTAATAAATTAAATTATTTATCTCATGGGGAAAAATAATGAATTAAAATATAAAGATCGGCAATTGGGTTGCGGAACTTTCCGATATTCCTTCAAGCACGGATTTTTAGGACCGGGCCAAAAAAAAAAAATTTCGGTAATTTACAGTATATTAATGTGATGAATGCAACAGCAACTGCATTTTTAAATGTTCCAAATGTTGCGAGTATGTTTGTACCCGAATTAGAAGTTTGATTAAGGTTTTTTTTTTTATTCATTACGTCGGGTTCACCGATGTTATGGATGAGTGTTTACTCAAACAGTAAACGTTATTTATTTAATTAGGACAGAGAGAAACGCAAATTAAGATAGCACTACGGTTTAAATTTTTGATTGCAATTTTACATGTTGTCGGTCTGGGAGTGAAAAAGCAAGCGCACTTTTTTTTTTCTTAATCAAAACTCTGCTGTTTTTTATCTATTGTTTTTTATCTACGGTTGTTTTTAAACATGTAAACTTGAAGAATATGAATATTCCTAGTACATCTCCTGTCTAGTCTCATAATAAATGATTCAACATTATATTTTTGACGGGAAAGAATTTTTTAAATTATTCAAAGGTGTGCCAATTTGAAATGAAAAATCAAAGTGGTTTGGTTAAAGCAACTAATATATTTTTATTTTCTCTTACTCTATATATGAAATATATAGAGAGAGAAAGTATTGGGGCGATCATATCAAAAATTCTATTTCGAGATTTTGATGAATATACATGTTTTGAGATCTCCTGAGTCTAAAAAAGTGGGCACCGCAAATCTGTCTCTCTCTGTGTATGTGTGTGAGTGTGTCTGTATGTGTGGACATTTTTAAGCATGAAGGAATTGAACTACGAGGTTGAAATTTTATATTTAAGTTAGGCACCTCCAGAAGTCGTGAAAATAAGATTTTAAACCAAATCGGCCAAAATATACTAGTACTTTACTGATGTTTTTTTTTTTTCATTTTCTCGAAATTCGCTCCAACGATTTTGTTCAAAATTCATAAATCAATTATTTTTTACATGCTCTTTAAAATGTATATTCTCATTTTGCCATTGACATATTTTGAAGAACATTTTATTCTTGTACTTCATATGAAAGATAAGAGAAATGGTTGGTTGGCATGGTAACAAAATATCTTTATTAATCTTTTTCTTTTTAGAATTATTTTTATATGCCCTTTAAAAAGTATGCCAGTAAAATTTTTCGTAAAAATTGTTTGAAGTACATTTTGCTGATGTAATGCAGTTATTTTCAAATTAATTTTCCGGCTCTTCCTTTCATAGAGCCAATGTTAAACCCCTATGGGGATTTGCATGTTAATTTGGAACTTTTTCCAATTCTTATGAAATTTTGTATTTATTTAGAATTCTCTATTGTGTATAAAATATCCAAATATGAGATTAAAATTAAAATAACCATAGTTTATTTCACGCATTTAAAATACTCAGAACTTATGGAAATTTTTTTTTACTTTTTTATTTTACTTATGAAATGCAAATGGACAAGTTAACATATAAAAAAGTAAAAATATCTCGACAAAAAATCTGGTGAGACAAGTACGAAGCACAACTTTCTTTTACCGAAGGGTAAGATAAAGTTGTGTGCTCTGCGCCTGTCACACCAAATTTTTATTAATTAATCTTTATTCTTCCCTAAAATTGCCACTAATTTATTAATCTGAGATTATTTTATCGTTTTTCACAAAACTTGTATTTATTATTATGATAAATTTGAGAAAACGAAGTGGTTTAAGAATTTGTTACATTCCGAATTCCATACCAAAATTTATTTATAAAGTTTAATATTAGTTTGAGTTCATCCGTTGCTGTTGAAAGATTGTTCACAAAACACAAGTTGGAGGCTAATTTATTTAGGATCACTCCTCTCGCTATATGACTCTTACTTCAGGACAATGAAGGGTTAGTTAATCAATTTTCCCTCATAGCAAATTTATTAACAAATATGCGCCTTGTATACCGGTACATGTAACGAAAAACAATGGATGCGGACAGAAAAATTACAACTTTTCGAACACATATCTAATTCAGTAATCAGATCTAAATCTAGATGCAGCAAGTATGTAAAATATAAATTCCAGAAAGGACATTATATAGTTGATATCTACTCACCTGTAGCGTGACAGACAGATTGGGAAATGATCGGACATAAAATAAACTATTCAAAAGAATGAAAAACTCTACCCAATTCAATAAATTCAATGAACATTGTTGGTATCTAGATTTCAAGAAAATACGCCTTAGTAGTTTGCCTATTTCTAATTATTTTTCTATGATTCACTTCTAAATATCTATATTCGATATATGTAAGACGCTTTGTAATTGGATCTGAACTTAACAGTGGGTCATTAAGTATCGGGACTGAAACACAGATGGCTCCAAAAATGCCATGCTACTTTTGTTTTTTGGCAGTAATAACCCTTTAAAATTGCATAACATTCGGTTCACTCGAACTATTTACGATTTGAATTACTTCCACATTCCCCGTATTCACCAGATCTGGCCCCATCTAACTTCTGAGATTTACTCCCGATGATGAGGTTATCGTCTTTTTTGATACCAAAGAAAAATCGTTCTATAAGAAAGGCATGGAAAATTTTAATGGGTAGGGAAGATGTACCCCTATAAGCAATGCCCTAGGGGAAGGGGAGGGGGAATAAATTTTAAAGAATATAAAGTATTTATAATTTCTAACTGTATTTAAAATTTTCACACCATGTTTCTATCTATATTCTATATATTTCTATTTATTTATATTTTTTCGGGTTTTCGAAGGCGGGTTTGAACCCCATATCTCCCTGGCTATAGATCTGTCTTTAAGCTTCTTGTTATATTTGGACCCTGTTATGCAATAGTGTGTCAAGCGCCACAAAAATTCAAAACTGAGTTAAGCGCGGAATATTGTTTCAAATGCTATAATAGTATTTTTTTATGAAATATGTCCTAAAAAAATTTATATTTAATGTATTACAATTGACAAAAAAAAAATTATATATAATCTAATCAAAACAAAAAACTTTAATGTTAATTTTCTCAAATCTCGGTAGCTGGCGCTTGACACACTAATGCGTAACAGGGTCCATTTATAAGTACATACTGCAAAAATAGATAAAATTAATTAAAAGATTTATTCTTTTTTTTTTAACTTTCTATTTAAATTCGATCGATTAAAAGCAATTAATTTTATTTTTCTTTATCTTAAAAAAAAATAAACAATTTACTTTTATCTTTTAAACCTAACAACTTTAATGCTGTTACTTAATAAACTTTTATAATTGTTAGTATAAATGAAATTAAAATTAGTTTATATATATATTATTTACTCGCTTTTCAAGTTTTTTTTTTAGCTAGAAAAGCCAGCGTATTTAATATTAAGATAAGTTTAAAGTAGCTTATCTGAAAATTTCGGGAAGTAATTAAAAATAATAAAAGGATGTTCTTTTAAAAGAGGAAAGGTGAAATTTTTCGTCATTATATTTGAGCGGAAATGATGCTGATGGCCAGACCATATGTGAAAAGGGTTTTTGCTGTTGCATACCCACCAACCACCCCTTCACTCCATTTGAGAATCTTCCATTTAATCCATTTCCTTTTGCAGAAGAGTTGAGGGCGACACAAAGGCGACTCTTTTCACAAGGGCTCATGAAAAAGAGCTATCATCTTGCTAGATGTCTATCTTTTAACATTCACTTGTTGACCAAATGGGGTAGGATCACCAAAATCCGGTCCAACCTGATTATAAGGAGGTCTGCAGATGATAGAATTGAAATTAGTTCAATTTCCCAGAGACATCGGTTTAATCAGTGCAAACGCAATTTATTGTTAATAAATTAAATTTAAATTAGAAATCCTATTCACTCGCAGTAGTCAATTCGCTTATAATTTATTGGGTTGAGAAAAATAAGCTTTCAGTAAATTTGTGTCACAGTGATTTATCATTATATGTTCGGTGGTAGTTGAAACAAATTTAAACTGACCTTAATTTCAATTTTTTTTTTTATTATTTATATTGCTAGATAAATCACGTTAATTTTTACTTTCTCTTACCTCTATATATATATGTTAATATATATATAGAGAGAAAGTATTGGATTCATATCAAAAATTCTATGTCGAGATTTTGATGGATATACACGTTTTGAGGTTCCCTGAATCCAAAATGGTTTTCCCGACATGGTCTGTCTGTGTGTGTGTCTGTCTGTGTCCACTTTTAAGCATGAAGGAATAGAGCTATGAGGCTGAAATTTTTTATATAAGTTTAACACCCCCCGGGAGCGTGAAAATAAGCTTTTAATCAAAATCGGCCGAAGAGTACTAGAACTTTACTGATGTACTTTTTCAGTTTTTTTCATTTTCTCGAAATTCGCTCTAACGATTTTGATTAAAATTCAAAAATCAATTAATTTTTAGATGCTCTTTCAAATGTATATTCTCGTTTTGTCCTCAAAATTGTTTGAAGCACACTTTACTCTTGTGCTTCATAGGAAGGATAGAAGAAATGGTTGCCATGGTAACAAAATATAAATATTTTCCCATGTTTATAAATTTGGCATCTTAAATTCTAATATATTGGCGGAATCTAAATATATGTCGACGCGAAAAATCTGGTGTGACAAGCTCAGAACACAACTTTCGATTACCGAAGGTAAGAGAAAGTTGTGCGCTATGCGCCATCACACCAGATTTTTTTTTACAACCACAACTGAAAAAATAAGACATTTCTTCTATCCTAAAAATATTATTTATTGGATTAAACATTGATACGTATTTCAACATTTAGAGTTTTCAGATACTAATACCCTCCTCCAAAAAAAAAAAAAAAAATAAATAAATAAATATAAATATCAAGAGGCGCATAATATTAAATTTCTAAACGTTTTACTTTCTCTTACCTATATATGTAATATACACATTGGATTCATGTCGAAAATTCGATTTTCGGTATTTTGATGGATATACAGTTATGAAAAACAAATAACCAAGTATTTATTAATTTAAATAAGCGAAAAATGTAGGTACCGCCGGGAGCATTTTTCGCTTATTTAAATTAATAAATACTTGGTTATATGTTTTTCATAATTACTTCATGGACCAACACATTATATATATAATTCTTTATTTATAAAAAGTAGTAGTACTTTACCGATATACTTAGCTATATCCACCCCCAAATGCATCGCTTACCAACAGTATGTGCAACATTCAAAATTAATTTTTATAATAAAATAATAAATTAAAAAAATAAAACTTCACTTAAATTTTTAAACTCATCAGATACGGTCCTTGACAGACAGACAGAATTATAGATTTTTTTTTTTTTTCAAAAAAAAAAAAAAAGAATATCAATTATCTTTAATGAGTGAAGAAGTGATCGGAATGAGTTTTATTATTAAATGGTTAAAATTTTCAAGATTGTGATTATTAGTAATAAAAGACATTTTTGGCATTAATAGTGGATTATTTTAATTAGTAATTAATAATACAAATAAATATATTTTAGTTAACAGAAAAAAAGACGCTATATTTTCAGCAATTTTTATTAATTATCAAGGCAATATTTCCAGATATTTCGGAGACACTATCGGCACTCCTTCTTCAGTGGATTTCACCTCTTTCACCACATTACGTCCCTTATTATTAAAACGCTTGGAAGCGACATGTCATATGACCAGCAATTATTAATGATTATATCATTTATCAAAATGATTAATAATTGCTGGTCAAATAACATATCGCTTCCAAGCGTTTTAATAATAAGGGACGTAATGTGGTGAAAGAGGTGAAATCCACTGAAGAAGGAGTGCCGATAGTGTCTCCGAAATATCTGGAAATATTGCCTTGATAATTAATAAAAATTGCTGAAAATATAGCGTCTTTTTTCTGTTAATTAACCAACTTCAGCAACACCACTTAAGGAGAAATATATTTTAGGTAGGTTTATCCTCAAACAATTTTCTTAAGATGGAGACCAGGAGTTTTTTAAAAATAATAAATATATTCTTCTTTTTTATTTTTTATTTCCAGAGCATTTTTTGGCTTTTTTGTTGGAATGGGTGCACAAGATCCGAAGATCAATAAGTATGCGCATATTTACTTGTTTCGGCTATAAAATATTAATATAAATAATTTCAAAAAAGAAAGATCATTATATTTAAAATAACAAAAATCATTTTATTGTAGAAAAGGATAATAATACTCAAAAAATTGTACTCACATAAGATTATAAAAAATTGTTTTAAATTTAAAAAACTATTCACCTTTATGGTAAACAATTTGCTTTTCTTGTGTGATGTATATTTTTTTATTTCGCTCAGGGGCCCACATCTTGTGGGTACGTGGATGACAACCACGAGCTACTCGAGCTGGGACAGGCAGTCCTTCAGTTCTTTGTATGTCTGTTTCTTCCTTCCTCTTTTCCACAGGCGCCAGACCGTGCGACGTGCCGGTCTGCCCTATTTCTTCCGGTCGCAAAAACGCATGATAGGGTTGGAGGGAAAAGAGTGAGGTCCACCGACCCCGCATCGCGGGAATTGAGCTAGGGCAGAAGGAGATGTATATTTTTTTATTAGTTACGAGTTAAAACTGGCTCTGAAGACGGCATTTTATTGCCGAAACAAGTGAATATGCGCATACTTGCAAGCTAAACTCTGGAAATAAAAAATAAAATCTTATTTACTTTTTTTTAAACTTCTTAACACCATCTTAAACCTACTTAATATATATTTATATGATATTACCATTAAAAATTAAAATAAATAAAATTTGACTACACTAAAGACTTCAATAATACAAATTTACATGATGACTGCATGCAGAAATATTGGCTGAAGCGTTGCAATTTGTATTTTATTATAAATTACTAATTAAAATAAACCACGATTAATGCCAAAAATGTTTTTTATTACTGAGTTGTATTAGTAAAAAAAAATAGATTACTCAATAGAGAGGCAGAGCCTGGCCTGTCTTGAATTCCCGATTGAGAGAGATAGTTCTCTTCTTTTTTCAGAGCCTGTAGCTCCGCAACCCGCTCGACACTTTTGCAATGAGAGGCAGCACAGGGAGGGATGGGTGGGAGACTTCACAAGTCCCGGCTGATTGACTTAACATTTTGGACTCGGTCAGTCCTGGACAGAAATAAATAGATTAATAACCTTATCAATATTACGAATAGAATATGTTTACCTAAGTTTAAAAAAAAGTAATTTCAAGGAAATAAATAAATGTAAATTTTGATTAATTGAATGTCAAGATTGTTATTAGAAATTTTTTTTTGTTTAAATTCTTATAGCAAATAATAATACAAAAAGTGTGTTATTGATTACAATATAATACAACGTTTCGGCTAGTAATTCCGCAGCCTTCATCAGTTAGTGTTCATTGTTCAAAGTGAATTTTTATCTACCTGATGACGGCTGGAAAATTAGCAACTGAAACGTTATATTTTACTGGAATTAGTAACACACTTTTTACTTTCTCTTACCTATATATAGGCAAGGGAGGATCCAGAGGTGTTTCTCGGGGGGGGGGGGGTAATCTGGTGTGACTCGTCGCACAGCACACTGTTTGTATTAATTTCGGTAATTTAAAGGCGCATTCTGTACTTGTTTGCCAGAATATAAATACAAATCAAATTTTTAAGGAATAATTTTTAAAATTTTACATTAAAAATAATTTTTTTTTTTTCGAAAAAAAGTATCTTTTTCAAATCTGGGGGGGGGTAATTACCTCCTTTACCCCCTCCCCCTTGTATCCGCCCTTGTACATAGGCTAGGTATAGAGAAAGTATTGGATTCATTTAATTATTATTTGCTATTATAAAATAAATTACAATTCAAGAAAATAAATATTTCTTTTATTTCAAATATAAATTTTATTAAAAATTACTCTTTCATTACACAGTCACAATATACGCACATTCATCCAGCATATAATAAACTTTCTCGCTTTGAAACAATATATCTCAACAAGAGCCTTTTAAATTCTGGAATTTTTGAAAAATTTTTTATTTCCCTATTGAAATCACTTATAAAAAAAACCCTATAAAATAGAGTTTTACATTTTTTAGTTGACTTGCAAATATCTCTTTTAAAATTATAATCACTTTTCTAAGAATATAATTTTTTTAATTATTTAGTAGAAACAGTCAGTTTTTTTTTTTTATACATTAACTGAATTATTCTTCAAGAATTCTCTTAGTAATTTAAATATAAAGAAGGGAAACTGGAAATATTTACATTTATAATTTAAATCGCCAAGTGAATTAAAAAAAAATTTCTTTTTTTTTTTGAAAAAATAAAAAAATATAGAAACCAGGGCTGTGGTGTCGGCAATCTTGTTTTGCCGACACCAAAAAAATTAGAGAGTTTTATAGTAAATAATATATTTTATGAATTCTTTTATTTTATCCGAGCAATGCAAAATTGTCGACACCGACATCCCTTAAATTTGTTGACACCCCAGACTTGTTAGAAACAATATTTCATAAAGAGTTGATAAAACCTTTCTCTAATCTATTGTCTCGAGGAAATAATTTATATCTGAATTTCAAATATATAAAATAAATAAATAAATAATGTTATTAAAGACCAAAAAGCTATCACTGTGTAAATATTACATGGCAAGATTGACTAGTCCAATATTCCTTTTCTCTATATAAATTTTCCATCTCTTCTCTTCCCTTTGAACATCTCAAATAATGTAGTCCCTGTTCGGCCGTGATATGTTGCTCCAGTGACAGATGTCATATAGTCTATAACGTTTATTTTTCCTCAGATGGTTTGAAAAACATCTTTGATTGATTTTCAAACAAATCATTATTCTTTTTTTTTTTTCCTCGGTCATAATTATAAATATTTCTTGAAAATCACAAAGAAAGGTTTTGAGTAGTAGGTCAATACTTTATTTTTCCTCATCTGTTTTTATTAATATTATTTTTTTTTTTCAACAAACTTTGAGAGTTTACATCCCATCTCATATATCAATTGAATTGGCTACCAATTATCAGATGCCGATTAACAAAAGAAAAAAAAAAGTTAACTTTTTTGACCATTTAGAATTTTATATACTCACGTTTCATAGTATACGTACATCCATACCTGACTTTACGGCCTAGGTAAGTTGGCCGTAAAGCTAAAAGCTGTATAACGAATCAATTATTTTGATACAAGCCCATACAATTTTAATTGGGTCTATTCCAATTTTTTACAAAATACATAGAGCGGTTATACTTTCTCTTACCTACAAATAATATAGAAATGATTCATTATGTTATAATGATGTTGAGATTTTGATTGAAATAGACATAGGCCTTCAAAAAAGTGAAATTATATTTAAAATAATGATATACGGTATATAATGAAAATAACAGTCTTCCTAATACATACGTACCAAATATGTTTACAATTCACCAATAAATACAAACAGAAACAAAACACAAACAAGAATAAACATATCTAACTACACTAAAGAACGACAATGCAGTAAAGAGATGATTAAGGTAAAATGTAGCTGTAATGCCTAAAGGGAGAACAAACAGAAGCTGCTATTAGCCGTATAACATAATATAATATATATATTTACATAATAACATTGTGGACCGTAAATCGAAAAAGTACCATAATTAAAAAATCTGGTGTGACTGGCGCACCATATTTTTTGTGTCGACATGTATTTAGTTTCCGACAGTAGGGTACAATTGAATAGAAGATGTAAAATTTATAAGTATGAAAAAATATTTATATTTTGTTACCATGGCAACCATTTCTCCTATCTTTTCTATGGAGTACAAGAGTAAAGTGGTCTTCAGAAGATTTCAATGGCAAAATGAGAATATACATTTTAAAGAGAATCTAAAAAACAATTGATTTTTGAATTTAAAAAAAATCGTTGGAACGAATTCAGAGAAAATCGAAAAAAACTGAAAAAGTGCATCAGTAAAGTACTAGTACTTTTTGGTCGATTTTGTTAAAAAGCTTCTTGTCACGTTCCCTTGGGGTGCCTGACTTAAATATAAAATTTCAACATCCTAGCTCTTTTCCTTCTTGAGATAATTTGTTCACAGACAGACAGAAAGACCATGTCTCGAAAACCACTTTTTCGGATTCAGGGAACCGAAAAACGTGTATATCCAACAAAATCTCGATATCGAATTTTTGACATGAATCCAATACTTTCTCTCTCTTCATTCTTCTTAACATATATAGAGGTAAGAGAAAGTAAAAAAGCTGGTAAGAGCGAGCTCTAGGCGTGTAAGAAAGATATTTTAGTATTAATAAGAGAAATCTTGAAAAGGGAAGAGGATGCAGCCAATTAATTGAGCCTTTATTTAGTAATTTTAAACAGTCTTTATTGGAACGTTTCGGCCGTAATCTACCCTGCCATCTTCAGCCTTCAAAGCGCATATTCAAATTTTTTATACAAAGGTTGTCGTTTTTATTAATACAAATTATTTTTTGTCAAGGGAATGTAATTTTATTTAAAATACCCAAAAGTGATACCAAGAAGTGCTAGCGGCTTCACGACTCTAATGATTTGATTATAAGCGTGAACATCGTGGTATCAGTTGTGTGTATTTTAAGTAAAATTACATTCATTTGACAAAGAATACAAATAATTTGTTTTAATAAAAACGACAACTTTATTTTTTGTATAAAAAATTTTAATATGCTCTTTGAATCCTGAAAATGGCAAGGTTGATTACGGCCGAAACGTTCCAATAAAGTGATTAAAATTACTAAATAGAGGCTCAATTAATTGGCTGCATCCTCTTCCCTTTTCAAAATATCAGCTACGGCCACCTTCCACTATTCAATTAATTAGAGAAAGTAAAAATAGAGATGCAATCGTATTTATTTAGATTTCATTTTAGTCAGAGGAGGTCTAAATATAATTGAGTATATAATTACGAAAAGCCCTATCTTATGCTAAAATTTTGTATTTTTCTCTCAGTAATGTATTTTACATACAATTCTTGTTAATTTAATGAGATCACTTTTAGATCAAATTTTATTAATGAAAAGAAGATAATCTAAATGATTTTTTTTTTTGATAAATTACTCCAGAGCTCCTCTGTTGTTAAATTTTGAAGTACGGATGCGACGGATAGAGATTAATTTAAGGGGGGGGGAATAGGGTCCAAAGGGGCCTCGAAATTTTTCATATTTTTTCTTTTTGAGAGAGAAAGTGATCTTATTCACTAACTCAATTGTGAAGCAATTATCAATTAGCAAAACCAAAATTTGTTTGTAACAGCTTAAGCCAGAGTCAAATATTGCAAGAATATAAGGAGACAAGGATTAAAAGTTCAAGTGAATGAAGTTTCTTTTAAATATTTTATTTTATTCTTATCGATTTTTTTTTTTTTTTTTTTTAAATTCGAAAACTTAGAACTAAACGTTTTGTAAAAAATAAATTTTCCTTTTCGATCTTTTAATTTCTTAAATAATTCTTAACTTAAGGGGATTTCAGGAGCGACGTCTAAACGTACTTTTAAAAAAACTAGACTATTAAAAGGAATTTTTCAATGCGGTTTTTTTTTTTAAATAAATTAAATTCATAAGAGATTATTGGGACATCGAGCTATAATTTTTTTAATGACTTATTAAAAAATTATCGTAATTAATTTTTTTGTTATCAAGCAAATACAAAAAACAATCAGTCCCAATAATCTTTAATCTTTTTTTTAATTTAAAAATGAATTTATTGTTTTATTAATCACATATTAATTAAGAAATTTTTAAAATAAGCTTAGATGATTTATTTAAAAACCAACTGTCAAATTAGTTCAGCATTCTTGCAGTAGATGGCAGGCTAGTCTAACAGACGATATAGTATTAGCCTATATCTGGCCTATATTTATATATTTTTATGCTTTTATAAAAGATACATAATATATAATAACATTTATAAAGTATTTATTGTTAAAAGATCAATGAAAATCAACCAAATGCATTAAATATTATTAGCTACCATTCTGACATCTCTTGGCAAATTTTTGAATTACTTGATTTTTGGGCATACTTTTTATGACACACTACGCTATCTTATCGGGAAAAACATGCGTAACCACTTCGCTCCCATTCCACCTTAAAAAAGATATCAATGATTTGAATTTAGACTTTATCATCAATGCACATTTTTAATCCCTGACAAGAGGCATGCCTAAGAGCACAAGGAATTCAAAGGAGGCGTGGGGGTTAGATCTATATAATTACTTATTTAATTTTTGGTAATATACATTAATATTAAATTATAATATTATAATTTATATGGATGTAAAAAAAAATTGTTTTCTTTTTTTTTTAATTTGCAATTATAAATTTAAAGTTAGAGAGTTAAAATATAAATAAATTCAAAACATTGATAAGCATAGAGCATAATATTTTGCATTTCCATTAAGGATCAAAGGGCTTTAAAATTATATATAAACACAATATATGGGATCTCTTTTAATAGATATTCAAACCATTCAGGAATAAAAAAAAAAAAATCTAAATAAATAAAACTCTTCCAAAAACAAGTTATTTTAGAGAGGCAATTTCAATAAATCGTTAATTTTTTTTTTTTTTAGAAATACTCATTTTTACTATTCATAAGCTACGGAATACCTAAGTAGTAAATAATAGATAAAAACTCTTGACCGTAGGCTCTAGTTGAAACATTGTATTAAATAATTGTTTAAATGCTAGATATGTTTTAAGTTTTTTTTATTGGTTTTTAGGAATCTAATTTTGAAGATAACGAGTCTATCATTTAAAATATTATTTAATAATTATCAAATTTATCCGGATGGTGTTCGGGTGTAAGAACAAAAGTTTTTATTCGACCCAGATAAACTTTGTTTTTAAACTAAGAAGTTTATACATCGTCAAAGTGGCACCGGATTTTGATAATCAGTGCGGTTCTCGTGCTCAAACTCACCAGGGAAGGGGAGGAATTTAGGAAAATAATCGTCCAAAAAAAAAAAGTTTTTTTAAGTAGTCTCTATTTTGATCCTAAATTAAAAAATATAAATCTATACCAAACTGAGCCTTTAATGATTTTTCATTCATCTTTATTTTGTATACTTTAATATTGATAATTAGCCTCACTGAGATAATGAGGCATATAATTGGAAGATGTAAATTTGGACACAGGGCCATAATGAAAAGTTAGAGATTTTCAAATTGATATTTTATAAATTATATTTAATAGTGGATAGTAATCAAAAGATGAACTCAGAAAATCATCCCTTTAATTTATAAAGCATTCTCGAGAAATTTTTATCCCTATTGTGATTATTTTTAATAAAAATACTTTCCTTAAAAGCAAAAAATTTTTTTCGATAAGTCTTCAATCTAAGAAAATATTAAAGTTTTGTGAATTTAAAGAAAAGGAATGTATTGTAAATATTACACCCAAAGGTAAAAAAAAGTAATCAGTGAAATTTGTTTCCATAGAAAATGTGTCAATATCAGGGGGACGGTCCTTAAGGAATTCAAAACCCGAGATGGATTCTTTCTAAGGAATCTTTCTTTTTTTTATATTAAGATAAAGAGTTGGAATTTATTCCTAGCAAAGATAGTTGAAAAGAAAAAAAATCAACCTTAATAAATTTTCTTACAAAATGGAAGCTAAGATTTTCTTTTTTAGATTGAAAAATTCATTTGATTAAAAACAAGAAAAAAAATAAATAAATAAATAAATTCTAGGTGAAAAAAAAAAAATGAATCAAAACTATTTTTATTTTAAACTATCAAGTTGTGGTTGAAATATTATGAAAAGTATTAAAAATGTTAATTTTTAATAAATCTTTTAAAGATAAAAATATTAATTAAAATATTTTTTTTTAATACTTTACAAAAAGTATATTAATGATTTTATCCAAACGAATTTATTGTAGTTATTAATTAAAAATTTTTTTAATAAGCAAATATTTTTCTCTGGCCAAAAGTTCATATGAAAATTAATTATTATTGATTTTACTTTGCCATAATATAATGTATTTATTAATATTTCACAATGTCCATTTGTCCATTTGTTCAATCATTGAGTGGTTGAGAGTTTCCTGGACTTTACGAATGGCCAGCAAAAAGTTCAAATTACACTTTGTGTGATTTTTCTTTGTGGTGAGTCTTTTGATTTTTTATCTAACAGTTAATCAAAAACAAGGTCTACGTTTTCTAGATATCCGACATTACGTCGTATTTTTTTCATAATAATAAATGCAAGGCGCATATTTTTCTTGATACATTTTTGGAAACAGAGAAAACGAGATAGTATTGTATATTCTTTTATTTGATTTCAGTGGTAAATCTTCAAGGTTTCTAAGAAAACTATATTTTGCATCAAGATGGAGGTGATGAAGGAAAATACAACTGTTGAGTTGAGTTGAATTGTTTTTATTGGTCAATAAAAACTCAAACAGTTGCATTTTTCTTCATCCGGGGGTTTTTATTGGCCAATAAAAACTCAAACAATAGCATTTTTCTTCATCATCTCCATTATGATGCTAAAAATAGTTTTCCTAGAAAACTTGACGAGTAGCCACTGAAAATCAAATAAAAAACAAAATCTTACATATGTTTTAATATTTCATAAATTATAGTTTTTTTACAGCCATGTTTTTGACCAAAAATCAAAATATTGATCCCATGGCTCCCAGAAATTGAACTCGGGATCTCCAGCCTATCCGAGTTCAATGGAATTTTTGGCCCCTCAACATTGTTAAATATTCCTATGACTAGTGAAATCCGAATTTATTTATCGAATATTAAAATCTTATTCAAATAAATTATTTATTTTATTTAAAAAAAAAATATTTTTATAACCCCTTTTTTTTATTTGGATACAATGTGGAATGACTTTATAAGATAAATATTTTTCAAAAAATGATAACTTTTAAAAGATATATATAAAATGATTCTTTCCTTAATCCTAATTAAACGAATATCGAGTCGATTTTTAAAGGCACCTAATTAGCAGCGGGAGCCCGGAGGGTGTTTTCGGGGGTTTCGCAGTCAACCATCCGTGGAAATGTGAGCAATTCCATTTCACACGCCGAGGCTTATTGGCCTTCATGCCCTTAGGCATTAGATTATTTACCTCTCAACATGCAAATATACTTATCTGATTGATATTTTTTTTTAATCTGTACACCAATATAATCCTGTTTTCAGAGATGATAGCGAACTGACTCAATTCCCCTTTCTTAATCAAAAAGTTTAAGATTTTACTTTACTAAATATATCTTTATAATTAGATTTTGTAAATTGCCTAAACAAAACAGAATCATCAAGATAAAGTGGAAGAGATACAGTTTTGTGATAAATTTTTTTCTAATAGAATAAGAAACTAATATTAAGACAAAAAAAT
Source organism: Euborellia annulipes (assembly GCA_023213315.1). Classification (NCBI taxonomy): domain Eukaryota; kingdom Metazoa; phylum Arthropoda; class Insecta; order Dermaptera; family Anisolabididae; genus Euborellia; species Euborellia annulipes. Next base: position 157,219 of record JAKCPI010031471.1, on the reverse strand, counting down.
CTAATAATGTATTCATTATTTTTATATTCTAACAAAAAAAAAAGATAGTTCTTCAACCTTTCTAAACTTATAAAAAAAACTTTTTAAATAATATGACCAAATTTTTCATTTTAAAATAAAAATAAATTTTCTTCAAACAGAGCGTGAAGTTCATTCGTTAAAAAGCGTTTGTTTTTTTAAAGTTGAAGGAGATTATAATGGATTTAAGCGAATGTCCCGGGCTGGTAACAGAAATAGGTTGCCATTTCGGGGCACGGGTTATTTCTGGTGACCAGGACCAGGATCCAGGCGGGTTGCCATTAATGAACACCAGGGGCGCCAGCGCATGCTAATCGCCGACCCAATTGCACGCATTGCGTATTGATTCTTTCAATACGGATTTGTGTCCTGAATCCCACTGTCCTTCATATCACATCATTTATTCTATTACATTTTTTCAATATTCTTCCTTAACATATACTTTTCTATAAAATAACAAACCGACTTTAAAAACGATAGATAATAAGAAGAGAGAAAGGTGCGGTGCGGTGCGGTGCGATATCACCCTTTAACTTTCTACTTTTTCTAACTTAATTACAAATACGGAATTTATTTTAATATTTAATTTATTATTTAAAAAAAATATTATAAAATATGATGTCTAAAAAAAATTTTTGAAGCAACGCGCTGAAATCTTCATGACGTCACATTTTCAGTTTGTCCGTCTTTTTTTTTAACTATTTACAAAAACAAATTTCAGTAGCGCATCCAGAATTTGTTTCTAGAGGGATGAGGTTTGATTTTTTTTTTAAATAAGTTTTTTTTTACAAGAAAAACAAATAAAGTAATAATAAATCATTAAAGAAGCATTATATTTCTTTTTCTTTTCCTTTGCTTCGTCAATTATCGAGAAGCAAAAGCTTTTTTCTGTTCTCATCACCGATTTCGAGACAATAATTCATGTTCTAAACGAAGGATTTTCTTTTGAATAAGGCTCCGATTCGAGAGATCAATTTATTATGTTGTTTCCGCAATGTTTAGGACAATGCTCAACTCCCTTGTGGAAAATTAATTATAATTCAAAAGATAAAATAAATAATTAGTTTATATATATATATATATAGGTATATATAAAGTTTCAGCTGCTAGGTGTATCTGAAGACGAAGTTTCTCGGGTTGAGATTTATTCGACGTTTCGTAAACCATACGCCGTATAAATCTCATCATCCAAAGCGACTTAACTCGAGAAGAAGCTTCATCTTCACCTGAATTAACCACTCGCCCGCTTTCGGCGGACTCTACCCAAAGGGGCTTCATCACTCTAGACCATCCTTGCCTTTTTTTAATAATATGCTGTAATTTTTCAGACACCTCGTTTCAGGCAATTAATATAAACTAGCCGGCCTAAATTTTCATTGAAAATTCATATACTATTGCACAAACAGTTTATGAAATTTACATTCAGGTATATGAAATTTTCATAAACCGAATAGCATATCGTAGCTGTTGGTATAATTATAATGGAAGAGGATGCAGACAATAATTCTCTTTGAAATAAAAAACTGTTTTTATTAAAGCTTGTATTATTATTATTATGAGAGTTTTTAATTATAGACCACATTTTGTATTAATTATTTATTAAAAATATAAATAATTAATACAAAAAAAAAAACAACTTTATTTCGGACTTTGCCATCTTCAATCTTTAAAGCTAGTAAATTTATTTATTATAATATACTGACAGTATAATATTTAATGACTAGAAATATATGTAAGAAGAATATGAAAATGCAGGCAGCCAGAAATAAAAAACACTCTCGATACTCTGTGAACGTTCAGACGTTTCGGGTATTTATTCACCCATCACCAGTAAACAGTTCTAATGAGAGAGAGAGAGAGAGTTAAGTCAGTATAATTAATATATTAATTATATAGATGATATTAGTTATACTATGTATTCTATTTTGCTTATATAATGATAAATACAGGTTTGAAATTTTTTTTTTTAATATTTACAAACCTTGTTTTTATAGTTCAAGATACATTTAAAATTATAAAAAACACTGTTTTTAAATATAATAAAAAATTTCAAATCTGTATTTATCATTATATAAGCAAAATAGAATAACATAGAAATGCCATCTATGTATTGTATAATTATACTGACTTAACTCTCTCTCATTACAACTGTTCACTGAGGATAGGTGAATAAATTTTACTCGAAACGTCTGAACGTTCACATTGTTCAGATAAACTTATATAAAAATAGAGTTTTCTTGGTATAATAATACAAAGTATATGTATTAATTCAATGAATGTACAGTGAGGGTCAATATTAAGTCCCACCCATACGTTTTCTACTTGTGATTATTTCATTTTTTTTTATAAAAGAAAATGAAAATATTTTTTGAAAATTTTCTAGGTTTGAACCATGAAAGTTTCCATTAAAAAATATATAATATTTTTTTAAAAACAATGAAATAATTACAAGTAGAAAACGCATGGGTGGGACTTAATATTGTCCCTCACTGTACAGTCTTAGGCTACATTTTCCTCGGTGAGACTCTCACGATTAAACTTGAGCAGTATTTTTCAACGATCATCGTTAAACGATTAAATTTGATCATTATTTCGTTGTATTTGCTATAAGCTGTTTTACTCTGAGCGACTGCCGCTAGAGTCGTTAACGATAATTGTTGACAGTCCAGTATAAAGTGAATATAATCGTTAGTCGTCAACGATTATTTGATTAATCTCAGCACGAAATCAAACTGTTCAACAGAAAGACGGAAAAATTCTCAGAACTTTTTGTCGTCTTCAAAATAAATATGATCAATTTTTGGTATAGACCCTTAGTTCAAACATACGTATGTTATGCTATGGGAAACTAAATATATCTCGACATAGAAAAATCTCTTTTTTTTAATGTAACCTTTTTTCCTTTTACCGATATATGTATTATAAGCACTTGAAAAAAAATTGGACTATTTTAAAAGGAAAAAATAATAAATTTACATTTAAACAAAGAAAAAAAATCTGGTCATTTGTTATTTGACTTTTTTTACATATCTTATGCCTAGTGAACATTTTATTTATTTTAAGGTAGTTAAATTAAAATGTTTTAATAATAATAGATTAAAATTTTCTATCGTAAAACGATATATTGACTCGTTAGCAAACAATCTATTTGAATGTTGATTGAAAAAATTCCATCTTTTTAAAACAAACCTAGTTAATGTTTATTTTAATATTTTTTACTATCGTAAAGAAAGGTATTAGTATCATTATAATATCACTAGACGCTAAGCCCGACTGCGTCGGGGGGTTTGCCATATAAATATTAAAAAAAAAAAAAAACTCCAAGGATTAAACAATCTCTTTGTTAGAAATATAATAATTATTTTTCAAGGTGTGATTTGCTTTTTTTAAGGGGGAGATATCCACACTCAATGAAAAATTTTGTCGAGTAGTGCCTTCTCTTAACAGCTGTTTTGTAAATTTTTATCTATAAACTCCTAAATTAAGAGGCTTTTTATATATTCCATATATGGATGGATTTTATGAGGCAGTAATCCTCATTTTTAAGGCACTTAAAACACATCAAATTGGACCCTTTGTGACTGTGGAGTGAGATCTTCTCCCACTTTCCTACCATAAGAGGAGACTTCGGAAAATGTTTGAATTATTTCCGGCAAGCTGGATTCGAACCCGAGTCGTGTTGAAACTACGGATTCCGTAATCCACAACTTAGCAGGCTTAACTTGTCTACTCTGTATTTATTCCATATAAATTGTATTCAATATTTTGTAATTTAATCTCAATTTAAAGGGGGATGGAGTAATTATGCTTACAAAACAGATCTCAGAATGAGGTTGTAGTCGACTACTCGACAATTTTTTCGTTAACTTTTTAAAAACAAAATATTTTAAAAAATTATTTCAAAACATTTTTAATAAGTTTTCAAAAAAATTCTTTATTGTTTCCCTGCGGGTTGAGTTAACTCGGGGTGTTTTAACTACGATACCACACAACTATCTCATACGGCTCATCTTCGTGACTTTTTCGCCAAAAATTCTACTCATATCGTCCCTAAACCGCTGTATTCGCCTGATTTGGCTCCGTCGGACTTCTGGCTGTTTCCCAAACTGAAGCGGCCCCTCCGTGGCCATCGTTTTGACACGATTGACTAGATAAAAGCCCCATCACTAGAGGAATTAAAGGCCATCCCGGAAATCGAGTTTAACAATTGTTTCGAAGATTGGACAAAGCGTTGGCATTAAGGGTATTATGCGGAAGGGGACTACTTTGAACAAGATGAAATAAATTGGGAAAAATCTTAAACCGTTTGTGTTTTATTTCAAAAGTCTTACTACTTTTTGATCACAGGGGTATTTCAATCGATAACGAGTTGGTATCGAAATTTTTCAACCAATACGGTATCGAGACCTCAGTGGTATCGTTTCATCCCTATATACAAGTCGTCCTATAAATCACCAATACACTCGAACAGGTGGGCAGTAAGAAGATTTCACTTTAGAGATGCAAAAAAAATTGGGCGGCAGGTATAAAAAGGTTGACTACCCCTGTACTAATATATGTGAATTGATTGTTGGATGGTGTAGTGTCAAACGCAAACACAACATCGGATACATAACACTTCGATTTAGGGAGTAGACAGATTGAGGCCTATTAATAATAATCGCCCATCCCCTTCCCATCAAAAAAAGTTGTCCTCTTGATCCCTGTTTTACTATAATGGGATTTTTTTTTAATCTCTAGGGAATTTCCTCAAGTACGTAAATTCAATGAGAAAATGAATACTCCCTCCCCGCTCCGAAATCGATTATTTATTTCAATGGAACAGAATCTCAAACTAGGTTTAATCAATTTACTATACAGTAATATTCTGCTAATTACAGGAATTGAAATGTACAATGTTATTGTCTTTTTTTTATAGCTATTTATGAATTAAAATTATATACAAATCATTGATTGCGAATGCTCTTATTTTAAGGGGTTGAACAAGGAAATGGTTAAATTTATTTAATGTTAAAATAACAGATAATTTATTGTTGTTATCCAGAGAGCTATCCGTCAGTTCTTTTGTCATACAAAAAGGCTCATACTCACCCTTTATATAATAAAATAAATAATAAATAATATATTTAATATCTATTATTTTTTTACCTAAATAGTTTAATTGAATTGGAAATTTTTTTCCCGATTGCCTACATGATACATATATTCGATTTTTAAGAATTTATTTAAATTTATATAAGGTATATACTACTGGCCAACCAGCTTTTTAGACCAAACTAGTTCGTCCTGAGTGCGTTTCGGATAGGCCTAGTCTGTTTCGGCCCGTTGCAGTAAGGTAGATTAAAATAAATTAAAACAACTTTAGGAATTCTCGGCTTCGAAAGTATAAGCCATGCCAAACTGTTTTTTAGGAGAAACTAGTTTACCCTAACGCACTCAGGACGAACTAGTTTATCCTAACGCACTCAGCAAGAACTAGTTTGTTCTAAAAAACAGTTTGGCCTGTAACATACACATGTAGTGAGAAAAGGAAAAGAGACCTCCCCTCTTCTGAAAAGAGAGCTGACATTTATTACTCTTGGAAATTTTTGGAGCAAGGTTCTTTTACGCGGCTTACAGTAGGGTGAATTGGCAGAATTCGTCACGTAACATAGCGTAACAAAAAAGCGTTACGGTGCTCGTGTGCTGGCGGAGGAATGCGAGACTACCCGAATTCTCTATTATCTATCTCTTTTTATATTAAATTATATTCGGAGTTGAAGAAAAGGCGTCGTTCCTGGCGGGGGACCCACGACCAAACACATTTGCTTTTTACTTTCTCTTACACTATATATGAAATATATAGACAGAGAAAGTATTGCAATCATGTAAAAATTCGATGTCGAGATTTTTTATTTTAATTGTTAAATAAATTTCAAATTTGAATAAAAGAATAAATTACATATTTAAGCAAACTCTTTTTAAAGACATTTTAAGTAGCATAGGATATGCCTATAACCCACGTGAATTTCATTTTTGTAATCTCTATTTCCAAGTGTAAGTAGAATTACTACTCTACAGGGAGGAGGGTGGAGTCAAAATTCCTCCCAAAGGGGAGACCAGAGGGCAAAGCCCGTGGACATTGCGATTAATTAAACTATAAATATTAACTTCCTTTTGTAATTAAAATAATCTAATAAGAAATATTCCTTTAGTTATGAAAGATAATGAAATGAATGATACTAATACGAGTAGGCTAGAGGGGGAATTCCCTATACGACTCTTGGCAAAAGTTTACGAATCCTTCTCTTACGGATGACAATTAGCCAAGTCAAGTTGCAGTGGGGCCGTTGGTTCTATCGTCCTACGCCTGCGTCCCTTACGACCTGAATATTTTGAGTCTCCCAACCACTCACACTATGGGATTTCCAGCCTGCCTCTAGTAGAAGGTGGTTTGTAGTAATGGCATATGAAATGAATTTAAACTTAAACTAATTTCGAGCGAGTAAAACTCCAAGCTGTCTCACATGTAAAAACATTGGTTAATATTTTTTCCGATTTATTGAAGCTTGTTTAGACCATCCATTCGTTTCATTCTAGTTAAAAGAAAATCCCTTAAAAAAAAAAATTAAAAATTCTCTATCTGAATTTTAATATTAAAAACTCAATTTGTTTGGAAATGAAATATTCTATAATAGAGAAAAGCGGTAATATTTTTCCATTTAATGAAATACTGGAATGTTATAGATGTTTTTTTTTTTTTTTTTTGTATTTTCAATTGAGAATAAATAATGACATGTAATGTTTGTTTTTAATATTTATTCGTCTCGAATGAGATTTAGAATTGTATGTTAGTAAGTTAGTTAATTAGCTCTATCTAGTTAATATTAATGACTAGTTACTTAATCCAGACTGCGTCGGGCTTGTGACTAGGCAGAGGGACCCGCCCCTGCGTTTTTTAACTACCTTTTTCAAATTTTGCATAAATTATTATTTTGATAAGAGAAGTGGCTGTTCAACGATTAGAATGATAGGCAGGAAGAGAGGATGTCAGCCAAAAGAAGTGCCTCTATCGAATAAACATCTCCATACAGAAGACATTTCGGGTTTAATTAAATAAATCCATCATCAGTTTTTAAGAGCTGAAACGAGGATAAATAATATTGAAAGAGAATAAATAATTTTATTCGATAGAGGCTCTCCTTTTGGCTGACATCCTCTCTTCCTGTCTATCATTCTGAATTATTATTATTTTTTTTATATATATTTTATAAAGGAACATTTGAATTTTCTAAGTATGTCTTGTCATATGGTAGTTTTTAATGAAATCTATTAAGCTGAAATATATGCCATTTCTAAAAGAGAGTAATTAGTACTCGTTTTCTGTAAATAAGAGTGCGATTAAAAAATTATAAAAATTTAAATTTAAAAAACATCGAAAACAAATTCGAAATATTTTAAAAATTTATTAGCAAGAATAGAATAGGCTTAATTTTAACTCTTAGAATTTCTTGTCCTGTTAATGAGCCTGAAAAATGACGTTACTAGAGAGAGTGAGAGAGGGCTGTTATGGAAGCAGCGCCATGTTTTATTTTCTGAGGGGGGAGGGAGAACTAATGAGAAAATCATTAACCGGGTGCCGCGGATGATGGGTGTGCGTTTGGTTGCAGGTGCCGGTGCAAGTCTTGCCGACGGCCAAGGTCCTATGTTAGTAGTGGAACCACCAGCACGTCTCGAATTCAGTAACAGCACTGGTGGACGTCTCGACTGTCTAGCCAGAGGTAGTCCTGCTCCAACAGTGGGTTGGGAGGCTGTAGACGGACAACCTTTAGATGATGTGCCCGGACTCCGTTATCAGCTTGGAAATGGCTCTCTAGTGTTCCCACCCTTTAGCGCTGCCGAATTCCGACCCGACGTACATCGTGCAGCCTACCGATGTTTGGCTACCAATACTTTGGGTGTTGTTCTTAGCCGCGATGTTCGTCTTCGAGCAGGTAGGTACTGAGTTCTTCTTAATGTGGTGTATATATTAATACATATGGGTTATTGGATAAGTTCAATTTTAAAAACTCAAAGGAAAATACAAGCCTTGAAGACATCTAATAAAAGTTCGACTTGGGAAATAGACAGATTGAGCCCCCGAAGTCATCTCAAATAGAACACCAACATTAACACACGTGTCATTAAGTCTTGCAACTAAAAAGTAAAAAGACATTTTTTTTGTTGAAAAATTGGACTTAATTCGTCCATAACATTATAATCACCTTCCATAGCGATACAATCATTCTAACCTTTTTCTAAACTTTCCATACTTTTATTATAGAACGGTTTTTCTTTAGCCTCAAATTAGGCTATACCTCATCATCGGAGCAAAATCTCTATCTCTGGAGCACCTTTTTGAGATCTGTGAACAGGTAGAAGTCAGATGGGGCCAGATGAATATGGGGGTGAAGTAATTCGAATCGTGAATCGTTCGATTTCACCATCGTTTTCATCTACTTGTGGACCGGTGCATTGCCTTGGTGAAACAAATGTAGCGTCAATTATCCTTCCATACATCGACAACGACTGAACCGAATGTCCTGAAATTTTTACACGTCCACAATTAAGTCTCCACCGGATAGCTTTAGCCATAAGTATATGGTAAGTGGTGAAATAATTTTAAATTTGAAAAGGTAAAATAAAATCATCAGTACCAGATTTTACGTTTTACCTTTTCAGTCATTAAAATTATTTCACTATACACCATATACTATACCATATACTTAAGGCTAAAGCTATCAGGTGGGGAATTTATGGTGGCGCTCACTGTACACTGAGCGACAAACATAAGTCCCACCCATGGGTTTTCTACTTGTGCTTATTTCATTGTTTTTATAAAAGAAAGAAAATCTTTATTGGAAATTTTCTATGTTTGAACCATGAAAGTTTCCATTAAAAAATATATAATATTTTGTTTAAAAACAATGAAATATTCACAAGTAGAAAACGCATGGGTGGGACTTAATATTGTCCCTCAGTGTACCTTTTGAAAGTTGGTATTTCCAAAAAACATAAACAGCATTGTATTCTTGACGCAGACCCGGGACTTAATGTCCCTTGTGTTACTACTGGATCTGTGCAAAATAATAAAAAACCATTAATTGAAGTACAAAATACTAAATTCTTAAAAAAACCGATTGAAATAAAATACTTTGATTCGTGGTATTTGAAATAAAAAAAGGAAAATTATTTGAAATGCAAAAAAAAAAAAAAAAAAAAAAAAAATAAAAAAGAAAAATACAATTGCAGACATTTTTAAAGAAATATTGGGATACTTTTTATTTAAATTATTTTTTCTCTTCTCTAATAACTATATTTTGATATAAACATCTTTTAACCTAGTTCTATAAAACCAATTTTTATTCTGTTGTTACAAAGTTAAAAGAAAAAGAACCCAAATTTAATTTTTAATAGAATTTAACTGAAGTAATTTAAAAAATAAGTGAGGCGTGAAAGGGGGCACTGCTCTTCGTTCCTTTTAATTTTATTTTCTCTAAAATGTACAAAAAAAAAAAAAAAAACATCGATATTTGAAGGTTATAAAGAGCAAATGTTTGGCTTAGATACAATAAAAACTTTAGATAAAAATTGTCTAAATAAAAGGAGAATTTGCCCTTTTCTAACTTTAATCGATCGTGATCGGTTGATTAAATATTAATGGTTATTGTAGCGCCAACAATCTGAGTTAGGGGAGGGGAAGTGCTATTTCATGTCATTGCTTTCCCGGGATCGGTTCGTTTCTATCCTGGTGTTATTTGATTAACTCATTACATTACATCCAATATAAATTGATTCTACATAAATCAACTACTATCAGAAAACTAAATTTACTTCCTCGCTGGTAGTGGGTAAATTGCAATTTTTTTTTCTACTGCCAATCTACGAGCCTCTTCATTCTCATATAATGCTATTATTATTGACCGTAACTAGGCAGGTGCAACAGGTGCACCCGCAAAGGCAGGGGATCTTAAAATGCTGCTCGCAAGAAAGAATAATATTATTTTCTAAAATGAAAGAAGAAAAATGCAATTAAAATCAATTTTATTTAATAATTTGTTGTAGCTGATAAATAATCAAATGAAAGAGAGAATCTCCATGGAAAGGAAATAAAAAACTCGACGTTTCGAGCGTTAATCACTCTCTTCTTCAGGGCTCAAAATAATTTTTTTTTCAAGGAGATAATCTATTGTAATGTATTTATTTTATAATTTCCCCAAACCTATTAATAATTAATTAATGAGCCTAGATGCAAATTATTGCTAGTTACAGTACTAATTTGCATATACATACAGTTACTCATAAAAGAACGTTACATGAATGAATATTTATTTACGTCAAAAAGCTTTTGATATAATCTTATATTTTTGATATATATTTTATGTCGACACATATTTAGTTTCCGGTCGACATGTAAAATTTACCCAGATAGCACAGTACGTCTTATGTACGTACATAAGTCGCACAATTCGTCTTATGTACGTATATAAGACGTACTGTGCTATCTGGGTATAAACATAAATAACTATTTCGTTATCATGACAACTTTCTCCTATCTTTCCTATGAAGTACATGAGTGAAGTGTTCATCAAACAATTTTGAAAACAAAATGAGAATATACATTTTAAAGAACATCTAAAAAATAATTGATTTATGAATTTCAATCAAAATCAAAATTGAGGCGAATTTTGAGAAGATAGTAAAAAAAAAACTGAAAAAGTACATCAGTAAAGTACTAGTACCCGTTTGACCGATTTTATTTAAAATATTATTTTCGTGCCTCTTGCTCAGGGGCCCACATCTTGTGGGTACGTGGATGGCGACCACGAGCTACCCGAGCTGGGACTGGCAGTCCTTCTGTTCTTCACATGTCTGTCCCTTCCTTCTATATTTTCAACATGCGTAAGACCGTGCGACGAGCCGGCCTGTCCTATTTCTTCCGGTCGCAAAAAACCCATTCCGCCGACCCCACACTGCGGGATTAAGGCTAAGAATGAAGACGATTCTTTTCGTTATAAGAGTACCTAACTTAAATTTAAAATTTCAACCTAGTTACTTGTTTCCTTCATGCTTTAATTTTGCACAGAGACAGGCCCTTTTTTCGATTCAGGGAGCCTCGAAACGTGTATTTCTATCAAAATCCTGGCATCAAATTTTTAACATGAATGCAATTCTTTATATTTTATATATTAACATATATAGGTAAGTTAACGCAAAGGATTAATAAAAGCGGAAATGTTGCAAATTTTATTAATAATAATTAAACGAGATTAGATAATATCTAATCTAAATAATATTAACATTTTGATATTTTTTTTTTTTACAGAAACATATGTTGAACAAATCTCGAGACGGATTTTAGGATTTTTTTCTTTTCGGAACCCAACCCTACATTTTAGGGAAAATTTAGGAAGAGGAACATAAATCATAGGCATATGTATTGAGACTATCGTACATGATTTAGGCAACCCTAATAGCACACACCTGTATTGGGTAAAATCTTGTCAAAACAGAACGTGAATCATTTTCACGAAATTCATAAATTTTTTTCAACATTCTATTTTTAAGTTATATCAAAATAAAAATTAACCCCAAAAACACAATACAGGCTTGTGCCATTCGGGTTGCCTAAATCATGTGCGTTAGTCTGAATACATATGGCATTGATGAGGGATGGGCAGGATCGCAATATTTTTCGATATAAATTCTAAGATCCGATCTGATCCACGATTTTCAGACCTGGATCAAAATCCCTTTTCTGAGGAGGATCTTGGATCTGGATCGCAAGAGGGGGTGAATTTAAGTATTCAGATCAAAATCATTTTTGATCTCTGGATCTAGGATCGGATCGCTAATCCTTTCCAGAGGATCAGCAATCCTTTTCAAAGGATCGTTTAAAACTTTTTACTTTATAATAAATATTTTCTTATAATGCCTATCCTTAAATATCTATAATGAAAACGCCTAAAAATGTGCAAATTCGGCCGAAGAAGAAGATTTTAATTCGGAAATTTTATTATAAACTGGGTCGGATCAGATTTTAGTATCGCGGATCTGAATTAGGGCTTCGGATCAAGGATCCTTTTTCTAAATCAGATCGAATTAGCGGATCGGATCGCCGAAGCTTGTCAGATCGCCGGATTGATTCGCTTATCCTTTTGCAACAGTTGGATCAGATTAGTGGATTGGATCGTTCGAACTGCCCGGATCTGCGGATCGAATCTCTAATCCTTTTTAAACAATTTTGCCCATCTATGCCGATGATGGGTATGATGAATCCTTTTCCTTAAATTAATTCTTAAATGGTATACTAAAATATATCATATACGTGTAAAAATTTCTAATAAAATAAAATTCGCTTTTGAAGCCTTGGGACATAAGATTGAAAATAAATTCAGTTGTGTGGTGATCACACCATATATTTTGATTAACAAAAAAGCGAGTGGAGTTTATTTTTCCCTTCTGATAGATGTTTTTTTTTTTTTTTTTTTTAATTTTCATCTCGTATCGAGTACACCTATATAAAATAATCAGACCATTCAGTTATCTTTTATTTGGAATGGCACTTGATATTTCTAAAACGTCGTTTTCAATATGTTTTGATTCAATTAATTAATGATTTCTCATTAATAATGAGTGTTGGATGAATTTTAATTTTGTTGTTTATATTCCAAGTAGTTTTATCATAACTTAGGTAAATTTATTTATATAAAGATGATAAACAAAATATCTACCCAAGACAAAGAAGAGAGCAGCAAACATAGCATAGAAAGAAAATAAACTTTATCCTATTGTCTTGGTCTCTTCTAAAATAGTTGTTGACTTGGTGTTTTTCATTATGATTGCTATCTTTGTTTGTAAATAGGAAAACAAATATGAAAAGAATTGCACTTACGTAGAACTATAGATATCAGTGGCGTCGGATTTTGATAATCAGTGGGGGTGAGCTCACACCCACGGTCCACTACCAGGTCAAGGGGTGAGGGGGGAGAGGTATTGATATGGAAAATTGAGAAAATTGACCTTTTGTTGAATGTTTATGGTATGTTAAATTATTGTTTTTTTTTTTTTTTTTTTTTTTTAGGAAATTTATTCCAACCATGACGATATAAAAGTTATTTTCTATTTTTTTTTCTCATTTTTTTCCCCATACCTTGTTAATATATAGAGAGAAAATATTGGATTCAGGGCAAAAATTCAAAGTCGAAATTTTGACGGATATACACGTTTTGAGGTTCTCTGAGTCTAAAAAAGTGGTTTTCGCAACATGACTTGCGGGTCTGTCTGTGAACAAAATATCTCAAGAACAAAAAGAGCTAGGAGGTTGAAATTTTATATTTATGTTAGCTACTCTACTGGGACCTAACAAAAAGGATTTGAACAAAATCGGCCAAAGAGTACTAGTACTTTACTGATGTACTTTTTTAGTTTTTTGAAATTTTCTCAAAATTCGCTTCAATGATTTTGTTTAAAATTCAAAAATAAATTATTTATTAGATGCTCTTTAAAATGTATTTTCTCATTTTGGCTTTAAAATTTTATGAAGACCACTTTACTTATGTACTTCATAAGAAGGGGAGAAATGATTGCCAATTACAAATAGTAATAATAATATATAAATATTTTTTCTGTTTATAAATTTTACATCTTAAATTCAAATGTACCGTACTGTCGGAAACTAAATATATATCAAATTACAAAATATCTGGTGTGACAAGCACCGATTACCGAAGGTAAGAGAAAGTTGTATGCTCTGCGACCAGTCTTACCTGATTTTTTAAAGCATTTCTAATTCCTATGATTGAAAATCTGGTGTGACTGGTAGCACAGCATTACTTTCGATAATTGAAAGTTGTGTTCTATGCATTTCACTCAAGATTTTTGTGTCGAAATTTATATATATATAATTCCAGTAGTATGGTATAAATACATTTGAAAGGAATTTAGTAAAAAACATGGCAATCATTTCTCCTAACTTTTTTATGAAGTACAAGAGTAAAGTGGTCTTCAAACAATTTTAAGATCAAAATTAGAATATCGATTTTAAATAGCATCTAAAAAATAATTGATTTATGAATTTTAATCAAAATCGTTTGAGCGAATTTTGAGAAAATCGAAAAATACTAAAAAAAGTACATCAGTAAAGTACTAGTAGCCTTTTACCAATATTATTTAAAAGCTTATTTTTGCGCCTCAGGTGGGTGCCTAACTTGAATTTAAAATTTCACCTTCATAGCTCATTTCCTTCTCGCATTTAAATTGAACCCATACAGACCATTTTGCGGGACTTTTTTGGATTCAGGGCACCTTAAAACGTGTATTTCCATCAAAATATCAAGATCAAATTTTTGACATGATTCCAAAATTTTCTTTCTCTCTGGTACAAACATGTTATTCTTACGAGGCCATTTAATTCTTAATTACTTCTTAAACAGAATTAATAATATATTTTCAAAAAATAAAATTCATACAATTTTTATCTCAAAATGAAATTGCATATTGATAAAAAAAGGTTTTAAATAAAAGTTTATTATTGCGAAGGAAACTAAAGTATATTTTTTCACCTTGGCCAAGATTTCAAGATTATTTCAAGGATAACTTTTGTTTTTTTAGCAACATACTATCTCTATACGATCGCTAGAGTTTTGACTCAGCCCTTCCTTGAGACGTTTGAGCAAGCGCCTTAAAACTATGCAACCACCTAAATACGTCTGTGTATAAAAATGAAGGAAAATTTTTACAAACGCCCTAATTTATATAATTTAATTTTAAGAAAGTTTTGATAAAATTGTTATTTGGACATAAAAAAAAGAGAAAACATTTATTATTATTAAATTATCATTAAAATTATACCTCTTTAAAAACAAAGAAAAATTAAAAGTAAGATATTATTTTTTTATTTGTGCTTCAAGGATTTAAATTTATTTTGTGAAATGTCTGTCAAAAATGTTATCCTCTCTTCTTTGAATAACCATCTACCGTACCTCATTCTGGGAAATATAATTTGAAATTTTTAAGGAGATAATTAACCCTCCCTGCGCATTGGCTGCAAAACTAATCAAATGTGCTACTCCAGCCCCCACCCCCCAGGCAGCTAATATACTCGTATATGTAATTCTTGAATCTCCCGAGATCTGACAAAAATTTTTATCTCCATATTCTGAAAGACAAATATTATTAATAAATAAACATTCTTAGATAAGGAATTTTACTGTTGCTAATGTGAAAAATTATAACCACAAGAGCTTTGTCATAAATTTAAAACAATTCTTAATAATTTTTATTAGTTAACAGAGATGAAATTTTGACACTACAAAATATATATTTGATCAATGAATCTTTATATTTTGTAGTGTCAAAATTTCATCTCTGTTAAATAAAAATTTCTAAGAATTGTTTTAAATTTATGAGAAAGCTCTTGTTTAGTGCTAATTTAAGCAAGTTAAAAACTAATCCATCTAAAGTTTTTTCTAAAAAATTATAGACCTGAGAAGATAAAAATTTCTTGAAGGAAATGAAGGATAATTTGAAGCCTGATGTTGGCAATGAGCCGAAACTGTCATAAGCCGGTATACAGTCCCCAGTAAAATTGAAAAATAAAATATTAATTATAATTTTCGCATAAACAGTAAAATTCTTTATTTAAGAATATTTATTTATCGCTCAGGGGCCCACATTTTGTGGGTACGTGGATGGCAACCACGAGCTGCCCTAGCTGGGACAGGCAGTCCTTCACTTCTTTGTATGTCTGTCTCTTCCTTCTTCTTTTCAACAGGCGTCAGACCGTGCGACGGGCCGGCCTGTTCTATTTCTTCCGGTCGCAAAAACGCATGATAGGGTTGGAGAGAGAAAGTTAGGTCCGCCGACCCCGCATATAAGGCGAGGACAGAAGAAGAATATTTATTAAAAAAAAACTTTCCCTTCTAATTAAGTTGATTTACCCGTGATTAGCTTCTCGTGCCTAGGGCTCCGGGTTCGCTTCCCGTCCTAAGCAAGAAAAATTTATTTCATTTAAATTGGCTACCAAACATTTGAAATAAATAGGGATGGGGGTCTTAGATTACATATGTTTGAAGGAAATGAAGGACTACCATGTTATGTTTTTCACTGCTATAGTTTTTATCTATAAAATTCCTAGAATTGTTAGATTCTTATTAAATAATAATTCTTTCGATTAGGATTTTATACTAGTAGGGAATGAATGATGCAATGTCAATGAAGTTCAACATTAACTCTCATTTAAATGATTTTATCCGTTCAATAGTGAGAATGAAAAATAATCTCTACAAGTTTATGCACTCAAATTTGTAATCTATATACATGCAAATAAAATGTTGTATATTATTATATAATAAATAAATCAACTTTCATTGTAAACAAAACAATTGTTTCTCAAAAAAAAAAAAAAAAAATTAATAACTGTTAAATTTAGTTGATTTATCACATAATAATGATAAAATAATTAATTAAGAGAAGGGTGTTTGAATTCTTGTTGACCGAGGGATGATTGAGTGTCGTTGTTTAGGGGTGTTTGTTGGGACTTGGATTGACTGTGATGCAGAGGAGATGAGCCTCTCAGAAGTAATTAAAATTAAGAATTAATTTCATAATGGGAAATATTAAAATGTAAATGTATTACTGCTTTATAAGCCTGTCTCGTGAT
The DNA here is from genome assembly GCA_023213315.1 of Euborellia annulipes. NCBI lineage: Eukaryota > Metazoa > Arthropoda > Insecta > Dermaptera > Anisolabididae > Euborellia > Euborellia annulipes. The sequence continues at coordinate 140,520 of JAKCPI010031471.1, read as the reverse complement.
AAAAAATAAATAAATCATAATTCTTCTAATAAAATCTTATTTCTCTGTTTCTATTTAAATGGAACACATGTAAAATCCTTATTTAATATCTACACAAAAAACGACTATAGTATTTGCTATCAATCAGTTCGCTCTTAACTTGCCCTCGCAAATAAAGGATATATTACCCTGATATTGGAAAAGGGAAAGAGAGAGGAGAGAAAGAGAGAGACATAGAGGAAGGGGAGGGGGAGAGGGAGAGGCGAACGCCGGCTTAGAATTAGAATAAGACACAGTTGCACAGCTTTTACTCATTTTCACAAGCAAACAGAAAAAGAAAATTGAATTGTTTTCATTCCAGACTATTTAACTTAATTAAATTAGTTTTGATCATCATTTAGTCTAAAAAAAAAAAAAAAAAAATCAGGACAGGGTATAATTTTTCTGCTCATTTCTATCTATGTGTAAAAATCTGGTTTGACTGATCACACAGCACACAACTTTATTTTAGTTGTGTTCTGTGCCTGTCGCACCAGATTTTTTGTGTCAACACATATTTAGTAGCCGCTGATATATTAGAATTCAAAATTATCCCCGGGACTTGGTGTAGTGGTTAGCATGCCTGGTCATTTGTACCAAGGGTTGCGGGTTCGCATCCTGTCACATGCGACAAAAATTTATTTAAATTGAATTATTATTATGAGAGTTTTTAATTTATAGACCATATTTTATATTAATTATTTTTATTTTTAATAAATATTTTATACAAAATATCTATAATTAAAAACTCCCATATTAATTAAATTGAATTGGCTAGCAAACGATTTAAATAAATAGGGACATGGTCTACATGGCCCCCGATGCCGAAAAAGACTTTAAATAATAAAAAAAAAAATGTAAAATTTATCTATCAACATAGAAAAATTTTAAATTTTGTTATCATGGAAGCTAATCTTTTATTCTTTCCTTTGGTAGAGCGTCCTTCAAACAATTTTGAAGGCAAAATGAGAATACAGATTTTAAAGAGTGTCTAAAAAATAATTGATTTATGAATTTTAGGTACTCAAAATCGTTAGAACGAATTTTAAGAAAATGGAAAAAAAAAACTGAAAAAATACATCAGTAAAGTATTAGTAGTGAGCTTTGGCCGAGTTTGCTCAAAAGCTTCGTCTCACATACCAAGGGAGTTTCGTTTTTGAGATATTTTGTTCATAAACAGACAATTTTGCGGGACCCACTTTTTTGAACTCAAGTGGCCTCAAAACGTGTATTTCCATCAAAATCTCGACATTATATATTAATGAAACTCTAAAATAAAACTCTCGCTATTTACCCTTTTCCATTTACGTTAAAAGTCGCTTCAAACCAGCCAGAACAAACGTGGAATAATATTGATAAAAAAATGATCCTGAACTCAAATAAATTCACAGAAACCCTCATATGAACTATAACTTGGATGTCACGCACATATCCCCCTCGACTAGCTAAAGGGATCATAATGACGCAAAATCTTAAATGGAAAGAAATTAATTCCTATATACATCAAATTTTCAAATACCTAGAAAACAGACGTTGAAATTTAAAATAAACAATTGGCTGTTAAAAAGTAATGTAAAAACAATCTGCGTTAAAAAATGCTAATCAAAATCACTTCCTTCCCTCAAATAGCTATTCTGTAAACAAAAACTTTAAAGCCAAAGCGTTAACATTTAGTAAATAGTCCCATGTCTAGTGGGTGCCTTTAATATTTTAACGTCGTGTTTTAAATTAAAATGGCGTCCTTAACCTAAAAAGTAAGGTTATGATTTTGATAGCTATGAAATAAAAGCAACATGTTAACGTCGCTGTTAAAACTTTGTTTAGAGAATAGCATTTTGATTGTTTTTACATTACTTTTTAACACCCATTTGTTTATTTTAAATTTTAACGTCTGTTTTTAGAGAATAGTCCTGAAAGAGAGTAAGCTAATAATGGAATATAGCTTAATTATTTGGCCCCATTAATTGTGATATAAAATTCTAACGAATCACTTCACCTGTCCAAATTTTTACATTGAAATACAAATGAAATTTTGCGAGGTCACCAAAGAAGGAAAGAAATAAAAGGCACACAAGAAAAAAATTTCATTATGAATAGAGTTGCGGGCGAGTGGAATGCGTACGCTTCCTGATGTTGTCGTTGAAGCGGAGAATGTCTCAATCTACAAGCAATCCAACAACAAATGTTTCACTTAACATTCATTTATATTAAATATTCTTTTTTTCTGTCTCACAAAAATTTTGATTTTGAGATAACCTGTGTCTTAAGTGTGCTTTTCAAATAAATAAATAATTTTCAAAACTTTCCTCGGCTTCTTATTCAGAGCTAATTCTACACTGATTACTTAGTAGATAAAGTTTAGTTTGAAATAGTTGCAGGTTTTCAAACAACGCCCTATAAACAGTAAGTAAGCTAATCAATATATCGTTTAGGATAAATTTGCGAGATGAGTTTGTGTTTGATTGGGCCCCTGGACAACTACAATTAGCTCGGTTTAAGAAACGAGAAAATTTTTATCTTAGATAGGAAGGTAACAGAAACCTTAATTGTCGATAAATGATGGATTTTATTACGTACACTATCTCAAACTAAATATATCTCATATCCCCTATAAAAAGAGAAAGTAATGTAATAGTAAAAAAAATTCGACCTCAAGATTATTTAATGATTCTCGACGTTTTAAACCTCACTGAGTGAAAAAAAAAAAACATTTTTGAATTTATGTCTGTCTGTCTGTGTGTGTGAGAGCACGATTACTTAAAAACGCTAGCTGCCAGATCGATGAAATTTGGTATGCTACACTAAAATTGTAGATTTGTATCAAATTTTGGAATAAATACGTAGTTGTACTAATAAGCTTTTTTTGAAATTTATATCTTTTTTGTTATATTATGATAAATTAAACTATTTTGAAAAGCTTTTATTATTTGACGTTTTTGAGATAATCAACGAAGAAATATATCATTACTGGTAATTTTGAAAAAAAAATCAAACTTGTGGGGTCGTAGGGCCCCCAGGAGGAACGAAGTTCCTCACGCCTTTTCTTCAAATCAGAATACCAGTATAATTTAATATGAATATTATTTAAATAGACGGAAAGCCCGCCTTGGGTTGCGCCCCCTGAAAACTCTTGCTCGCCTTTGGCGAGCAATTTCCCGTCTACGGTAGATAGAAGGAAATAAAGAGAAGGAGAAGATGGGCGTGGCCTCGCCAAGACTTCGGCTAATTTCGCCTTCCTCCGCCTTCGCTCGGACGCTGGGAACGCATTTTTGTTAGGACCGCGTTTTTGTTACGTTACATTTTCTCCCAATTCACCCTGCGTAAGCCGCGTTAAAGAACTTCGTTCCAAAAAAGAAAACAAAGATCCTACGAGTGCCAATAAAAAAAATGTAAATATTACCAAATGAAGTTTCATTTTTTAACAATTTTAGTAAAATCATGCGTATATGAGAAATTCTATGGGAAGGCATTCCCGAATTTTCTATGTTAAAGACATTTAGATTTTAATGAAAAATTGGAGTAGGGTAGCTCTCAAGAGCCCTTTCAAAATTTCAAGGCCCAATATAGTATAAACAAAGTCTACCTGTGAACTTAGTTTGAGTGATGATATTAACATGAGTTGTATAATTAAAACAAAGTTCAACAATGTACTTTGTTTATATTATCGGGCGTAATTAAAATTCTCTTTTTTTTAATAATTAAAAATGTATTTCTCTAGCTTGAATTTATCACATTATTTCTATTTCACCTTTGGCCATTCTAAGAAAAGACCAGGAAAATCTCTTTTCTCTCTCAACCAACAAAAAGTTCAATAAACAGTTTGATATATTAAATATAAAAATAAATCTGAAGTCTCATGTTTCTATTTTCAAAGGTGTCTCGTCTATACAGGGATGAGGATTTCTGAATCAGAGATTTTCCTCTGGAGTCAAAGTTCGATGTGAAAAATTGAATTCTTTTCAAATGAAAATTTCTCTAAAAAATTTAAAAGTATGAATGAACGACATTTATTTTCCTATATCGTTTTCAATACTATGGAAATTGGATGAAATCAATTATAATTGAATTTGGGATCGTTTATGTATTTTATTATAGTGAAAAATTGATGTCATCAATTTTTAACAAATAATATATTCAAATAGCACAGATTTTTAAACATAGAACATAACAATAGTCCTATAATATAATAAGCTTTCTTCCTTTTGAGGGAAGATGACACACCAAAGCCAAGTGGGGTGGGGAAACCCTGAGAATTATAGAAATTTTTTTTTTTTATTTATTCATTTTAGAGTAAGGGAGGGGGGGGGGTATCCGAATCCCACTGGCTACGGCCCTGCACCAACGTATCAAGTTTTTATATAATAACATTAAATAAAAAACATATCAGCTTGTTTTACTTTCTCTTACCTATATATATATATATATATATATATATATAAATGTCAATATATAGAGAATGAGAAAGTATTGTATTCATATAAAAAACTGTAAAGAATTTGATGGAAATACAAGTTTTTAGCAAAATTGTCTCTCTGTGAACAAAGTATCTGAAGAACAACACGAGCTAGGAGGTTGACATTTGTTATTTAAGTTACATACCCCACTGCGGCACGAAATTAAGCTTTTAAACAAAATCGACAAAAAAAAGTACTAGTACTTTACTGATGTATTTTTTTCGGTTTTTTCTAATATTTTCCAAAATTCGCTCTAAAGATTTTGATTAAATTTCATAAATCAATTATTTTTTAGATGCTCGTTAAAATATATATTCTCATTTTGCATTTAAAATTGTTTAAAGACTACTTTACTCTTTTACTTTATAGGAAAGAATAGAAGGTTGGTTGCCGTGGTAAAATAAAATTTAAATTCTCACTGAACAAGTCAATGAATAACACACCCATAAAGAAAATACATAATAAATGTATTGTGCCCTTTTAAGAACTCCGGGACAAACACAATTTGAAAGACTGATGATGAGGAAATAAAGTTTTCTCGAAACGTCTCATTAATTGTAACAAAATCGGAGGCTTTAATTTTGGCTGCACCTGCTTCCTTCCTTGTGTATAAATCAACAGCCACGTACTTCATTGGTTAAAATTTAAATATTTTTGAATTTTACATTTGGAATTCTAATCGATGGAAACTAAAGATATGTCGACACGAAAAATCTGGTGTGATGTGCGATCAATCACCATCAGATTTTTTTAGTTTTAATTTACTTAATTTTAATAATCAAATATCTAGTAACTTTTTTTATTCATTTTTATTTTCTCGTAGAATATTATTTATTAAGCTAATATTAGCAGATTTTTCGTTTATTTCATTTTTCTGTTAGGTAAATAAGTAAAATACATTGTATAATAAAAATATATATAAGGCCCTTCGCCTTAGGGGATCAAATTTCAATTTAGTACATTCTTTTATCTATTGTTATAATTTTTTTTTTATAAAATATGCTTTTTGCTTAAATTAAACAATGTTATTTTGTTTATATTTTTCACTTAAACATATTATTATGTATTCAGTGTTTTTTTTTGTCTTTCGAGTGGATGGTGCATTGTCGGATCTGATTTCGGCTCTCGATTGAGCGAGACTCTATCTCTTCTAAAAAAAAAATCCAGCCGCAGCTCTTTAGCTCTTTTAGAGAGAGATAGAGAGAGTTAAAGAGAGGCTTGCACAATAGCGACCTAGGTTGCTTGCTGCTGATGGCTTCGAGGCAAATCCACATCAAAAGGGCGGACCCAACGCATCTAACAAAGCAACGTGGCAATTCCAATAAAAAAAACATATCCAATTATCCGGACGTAGGCTTTTAATGTCAATATGGAGCGTTTGCAGAAGCCGGAGTGCCGGAACGCAACATGGCGAATGAGCAGAGCTTCAAGGGTGCTAATTAAAGGTTCGCGATAGAAACCCTCCGGGCTCTCATTTGGTCTCTTCTCTGGGTTATATATATCTATATATATAAAAAGACCGACAAAAACTTATATCGATTATTTTTCGTCGATTTTTTTATATTAAACACACAATGAATAAAATAAGGGACTCAGATATGATGTTCTTCTCATCCCAATTTTTATTTATTTATTTATTTTATCATTTCTCGATTGTCGGTTCACTGAACCTTTCTTTAACAAATTCACTGACGTTGTCAATAATCATTTTTCATTTTTTTTTTCTCCTATCATCTTACCCGTTCAATTTCTTTAAAAATTTAACTCTTATGATAATCCATTTTTTTTTTTTTTTTAATAACAGAATTTTTTCCGTTCGATGAATTCCTTTCGTGTTCATTTAAATGTCACTTAAATTTAAGTCTTTAATAGATGCATAAATTTCTATCATTTAAAACAAAAATATAATTTAATTAATTGTTCCAATTTATTAATCTAAAATTCTGAATGTTTCTCTTCAAAAATAAAAATTGAATAAAAGTTAGAAAATAAAGGCAATAAAATTCTGTTTAATTTGTCTGTTTTCCATCATCACTTGTTTTTTTAAGACTGAAGGTAAATAGAATGGAGCGAATTAATTCAACCCTAAACGACCAACTCACTAATGAATTTTTCGATTATTTGCTCCAGATGATCAAGAAGAGCTCTGGTGCAATTATTCGAAAAAAAAATCAATAGTGAATTGAATCTTTTAATATCAATTCTAAAAAAGAAAAATGTACAAAGTCTGTTTTTTAAAATAAATTCATTAAGAACAGCTTTTTTATTATTAAATTCAACATCATTAAATTATGAATGATGGAAAGAGCATTTCCCTGTTTTCCAACGTGGATAATTAATAATATTTTAAAGAAAGGAAAATTTTTTTTTTATATATATTATTCAAATTCAGAACTAAAAAAAAAGCTATATAAAACAAACCCTCCCGAGTTTTTCACAAGGAGGACATGAACTCCGTTTGCCTCTCCCCCCCCCCTCCGTTTGCCGCCCATGATTACTGGTAGAATAATGGCAAATGAGATTCCCTACGGAGAAGATGATAGAGAAAATCATGGGAAATAATTTATTCATAATTGACTGCAAATTTAACATAGATTGACTTGATGAATACGAGTAATTATGTAGCGTCGAATGTTGAAATGGAGCTCTACAAAATAAATAATATATGTGTTTATTAAGAGTAAATTTCAAATAAATTATGTAAATTATTACAATTATTACAGTTTGAAGAGGATCATCGCCTCAAAAGTTTCATTTATAGATAGATATTTAACCTATATAAATTCTAAAATGTCGAAAAATTAACAAAAGAATAAATATAGTTTAGCTCAAACTGTATGTTGAAATTTTATAAAATTTGAGAATCGAAGACGAGATTTTTCAAAATTTCGATATTATTAAAATTAGAAATTTCATGGATTTCCTAAATAAAATTTCAATCCGGATGATATATCAATTAATTTAAAAATTACTTAATTAAATATCTCGAGACAATTTCTATGATTTTTAAAATTCTAATTCTAAATTTTGACTAAGCTGTGGTTTGTATAAAATCAAAACCTTTTGAGCAATTTTAATGAATGGCATTAAATATTCAGATTGTTCTCTCCTTGACTTTAAATTATTAAAATCAAAAATGTTTATTTAATCTAATTAATATTTTTTAACTGTGTTGATGAGAAAAGTGACTCTCCAATAATTAGAATAATAAAAGGAGATGATGTCAGCCAAACAGGATAGCCTCTTTCGAATTAAAATCCCAATAAAAGAAAACGTTTCGCCTTTAATTAGATAATGCCATCATCAGTCCTTATGAGAATATAGGTAATTTCAATGAATAAAACATCGAGATGCAGATAGAGTTGTTATAGTTATATTATCATATAGAAAATTATATATAAAATATGTACATAAGTCCTTGTATGCTCTTCAGGGTACGAGGTGTGTACAAAAAGAAACCGAACTTTTGATGTACCAGCTTTATTGCTTATTGTACAACATTTTAAGCACTGTCCCCTTCAAAATAGTCCCTTCTACTGACTATACACCGTCCCCATCGTTTCTTCCATTTTTGGAACGTCTCCTGGAACACATTTAGTCTCAAGCAAACATTCACAACGTTCCCCAACCCCCCCCCCCCCTCTCCTATGCTAAACTTTGACTGGTAACATCTATTCTCGTCTATTCACTCTCATATGTACTCCTGAGGATGGGTTAATAGCCCGAAATATGACCCCGTTAAAGCATAAGTAGTGTAACTCCACTTTTTTATATTTTTGAGTTAGGCATGATACAGTGTAGAGAAAAATTTGTTCTGTTTATTTCACTAATTGTGTATATGCTAGACCTGTTACTGGAGTTTTAATAAATAAAATATTAGAAAGTGCAATGTTGATTTTTATATAAACATTCTAGTTAACCCTTCTATATCTTAAAACAAGGGAAACTGGACTTACACCACTTGTGCTTTAACGGGCTCATATATCGAGTTAAAATCAAATTTTTCTTTCATTTTTAAATATTTTTTCTCTATCTCCTCTATGATTTAAAAGCGACGTCCTTTCAACGTGTTTTTCAGTTTGGAAAATAGGAAAAAATCTGCTGGGGCTAGGTCCAGAGAATACGGTGGATGGAGCACAACAGGAATGTGGTGTTATGCTAGATAGCTGCAGACAAGGAGTGACGCGTGAGCTGAAGAAGCATTGTCATGATGCAACATCCAACTCTGATTTTCCAACAATTCAGGTTTCTTCCTGCACACAGCATCCTTTTTCCTGTTTTCCAAACTGAAAAACACGTTGAAAGGACTTCGTTTCCAAACCATAGTGGAGATATAGGACAATGAGAGGAGTTCTGTTTCTTTTTGTGCACACATCGTATATGTATAAATGATATACTTTTGAGAAGATCAAAAATTAATAAAAACTTTGAAACAAATAACCTAGTGTTTAATTTGTATATTAATTTTAATATACATTTGAGACTTGGCCATATTGAAGAACATGATGGTATTATTTAATTAATTTCTTTTATTGTGATTTTCATCGAAAGAATCTCTCCTGTTTGTCTTCTCTCATTTTAATATTTTTCAACTCACATTTCTGAAAAAAAATTTGTCCGTGCGGGAATTGAACCACGGATCAATGGGTTTGTACTCCAATCCTTGATTTTGAAATCAAGTATTCTATTAATAATAATACTCATTGAGTGGGTCTCGCTATCCCAAATGGTAGACCAATGGAGTAGCTACAAATCCATTGATGCCGCTACAGTCGGATGAGGTCACCCTCTCCCCACTTAAAGCACCTGCCCCTCTGACCGCCCCCTCCCCACCAAATAATCAGTGGAGTAACAAGCAGGGGGCGATCGATTGATGCCTGGTTCAATTCCCGGTTGACACTTTTTTCAGATATATAAGTTAATAAATATTAATTAGATATAAATTTTCAAAACATTTCACATAGACTAATACATATACCTATACATGATATATAGGCCTATAATTTATTTTTCATTTTTTATTCGATTTGATTTTAATAAAATTTGAAATGATCGGGATATAAATATAAGAAAAATAGCATACATTTTTAATAGACTTTATTCTCAAAATAAATTCTATAGTATAACCCAAGTCACTTTAACACAATCTTTTTTTATTTCGGAGTGAAAATATAATTTACTATACAGTCTGAGACATTCAGGGTTAATAGAAAGTTGTGTTCTGTGCTTGTCACACAGATTTTTTATATCGATATATATTTAATTTGACAGCAGGGCCTATACTACATTATATAGAATTCAAGATGTAAATTTGTTGAGTTGAGTTTGATGGCAGTAAATATTCAGCCTTACTGGCTGCTGTGTCCCGGGAAGGCTTAGATCCTCTTCTAATTAAAGATGTAAAATTTATAAACATGGGAAAATATTTATATGTTACCAAGACAACCATTTCTCCTATCTTTCCTATGAAGTAGAAGAGTAAAGTGTGTTTAAAAAGTTTTCAAGGGCAAAATGAGAATATACATTTTAAAGAGCATGTAAAAAATAATTGATTTATGAATTTTAAACAAAATCATTGGAATTTTAAGAAAATAGAAAAAACTGAAACATTACATCATTGAAGTACTAGTATTTTATGGCCGATTTTGTTTAAAAGCTTATTTTCAAGACTTCGAGGAGTGTCTAACTTAAATATAAAATTTCAACCTCCTGGTTCATTTTCTTCATACTTTAAATTGAACACAGACTGACAGACCATGTTGAAAAAAAAACACTTTTTTTTGATTCAAGGGACCTCACATCGTGTATATCCAACAAAATCTCGACATCAAACTTTTGACATGAATCCAATACTTTTTCTCTCTATATATTAACATATATAGGTAAGAGAAAGTAAACTTTTTTTAATAATTTATGCAGCATAATTTGATAAAAGATTCAAGTGGCCAAAAATAAAAGGCGATAGAAAACAAGACATGTTTTAAAACTTTTCATTTTTTACTTTTTTTAATTTAATTATTTATATTTTTTTCATAGTTTTTTTATAATAAATCAGTGGCGCAGCGAAGGGGGGGGCAAGGGGGGTCATCATGCCCCGGGCGCTAATCACAAAGGGGCGCCAAATGGTCCGCAAAACAAAAAAATTGCAGGATAATTTTGTTTCAAATTTAAAGCCTAGCTTAGGCCTATGACTTTATTTATTTATTTATTAAATTGCGAAAATATTTTACATATAATATTATGTGGTTTTCGAATGGGGGGGCGCTAAAAAGGTATTGTTGCCCGGGCGCGAATTAAGCTCGCTACGCCACTGTAATAAATCAAATTTCAGGCCCTAATTGAGAATTAGGGGGTTGATATCTCTTTTCTCTACTTTGAATTTCAACTGAGAGGAATAAAAAAAGTAATTAATCAATTCATTATAATTATAAGATATTTTCAATGAAGAAAAAAAAGTCAAGCTTTCAACCTAATTCCAAATTCACTCTATAAAATTAAAATTTCTGGAAAGTATACAAGCGAAAAAGTATTATTTATAAAATTAATGTAAAAGGAGTTAATTAATTTTTTTTTCTATGAGGGAAAAAATTTCCCTTTAATGTGTATCAGAATTTATAAGGATGCTGTAGCACATCCGTGATTGATTTATCAATAATGTTTCGTCAAATCAATCGAATTTTATTTCTAATTTAATAAATTTTAGTTTTTATTCTATAATACTTTTGTAAATTATCGTCCAGAAGAAAGATACTGAAAAAAATTTCGACATCAAATTTTAATACCGGATACAATGCAAAATATATATGTAGGGCCTATATGAAGACCAACAGCAGCTCCGAAGATGGCTTTAACCAAAGCCGAAACGTCAGCTGCTGAAATATATTTTTAAAGAAAAATTTTGGCTGCGTTTTCTTCCACCTTTCATTCCTGATACAAAATTTAATTTAACAAGGATGTTTGTTGGTAGACCAAGAGCAAAATATCCCCCGGGAATCGAACCCAGGACCTCCAATCCAGCCTTTCCGGGGCATCGGTGTCCTATCCTTTGCAACAAGACCCTTGACCTACCCCGATAGATAAACTCACTTACCTGTAGGCTAGCCATGCATTTCTCTAGCAGGAGTAATTTAAAGAAAAAATTCTCACTTTTGAGGATATTAATTTCTTACTCAAATGAACTAATTATTAATTAATTAATCAAAATCTGAAATTAATCAATATATATGCTTTAATTTCGGTCATAGAAAAATATCATTAGATTTTTTTTTTTAGTAGAAATTCAGTATTTCTTTTTGTAAAGAGTTTCAAAAATAAAATAGATTCTGAGATAAAGTATCGACTGGTAACCTGAGCAAAAGCAAGAGTCAGCTTCAATTAAATTAAATTTTTCTTCCAACCTCTTAAGGTTGAAATTGAGAAAAAAAACCTTTTCGGTGATTACAAAATGGCAAAGAGATGTCTATAACATCGTTTCAATATTAAAAATTACCACTTGAACTAAGCAGTGAAATTGATATCGATAATGGGACAAAAATCAAGCTTTTTCATTAGAACAATATTTTAAAAACAAACATCTCTTAATTTATTCCTTTTTTAAAATTACAATATAAAATAATCATACAATCAATCACATGTGAAATAATTGATCATATGATTTAAATAATTTTTAATTAAAACAAATCCAATTGGTTTCATATTTATAAAACATTATAATTTAATTAAAAAAAAAAAAAATCATAAACAACATTTCGTTCAAAATATACTTTCATGTTATTTCACTGTCGAATTCAAAATTAATTAATTCAATAAATTAATTTATTTTGAAAATCTTTATGTAATACAATTTTATCTCAACTAACAATAATAAGGAACAATTATCTGAGGAAACATAAATCAATTTTAATCCTATTATAATAATCTCTTAGGATTTAGTTTGGTTTGAGCGGCAAACAATTGTCCCCTTCCCTAAAAAGAAATTATAATATTTTACAGAATAAAACAAGGGGTATGTATATAAAGGTAAGCCGAGCCCCCCCCCCCACCGACAAAAGAAAATATATATAAGCTTACTTTAAAAAAAAAATAATCAAACTTTTTCATTAGAACAATATATTAAAAACAAACATCTCTTAATTTATTCCTTTTTTAAAATTGGCTTAAATTTTATTAGCTACATGAAACAAGGTTATTAATTTAAGTTTCCAAGTTTTAACTATATTAAAGATTTATACATTTTTTATGAAGGTAATTTTTTCTCTAATTGTAATAAACTATGTTAGGACTACTTTCACCAAATTACAAACTTATGTAGTTTTTTTATGTAATTAATTATAATACTCTATAAAGATTTATATAAATTATTAATAACAATATTATATTTTTATTACCCCAAAATTAACTACTATTTGTAGGAAGGATTTCCTATCTGACTACTCTATGACTAGCCCTCTAGTATTTGTTTGAGTGAATAAATAAATAACTCAACACAAAGTGAAAAAAGTTGGGAATCAGTAGAAGAGTTTAAATATTGAAACTTAATTTAAAAAAAAAAAAAGATTTAACTGTGATTTATTTGTATTAAATAAAAGTTTCTGTCATATGAAGAGGGGAAAGGGGTAGGTAAACAAAATTAATATCATCATGGTTTTTATGTAAACACTTGCTTTGATAATTGTGTCTAACTTCATGGGAATGATTGTAGATAGTGATTATGTCTAACTTTATAGGAATGACTGTAGATGGCGCTGACGTCATTGCATATAAAATGCACTTGATTGTTCGTTAGAGGTTAGTTCACTTGAATCGGACCAAGTGTGCAGTACTTGAAAATTGCAGAATAAGCAATCGAAATGTTGGACATTATTTATATTTTTAATAAATAATTAATACAAATGTGGTCTATAATTAAAAAACTCCCATAATAAAAGTCCTAGGAAGTAAATAAAATATAATTCAACAGTGGCAGTGCCAGGGATACGTCCGAAATTTTTTGTGAAGGAAAGATATACAGGCAGTGGCAGATTCTATATTATTATATTTTAATCCCAGATTAAAATTACAAAAGAGACTTTTATAATTAAAATCATAATATTGATATTTTTTCCCCTAAGGCCCCTTGGGATTTCCAAAAGATTTTATTAAGTATTGACAAGCCAAAATCAATTAGATTAGAGTTGATATTGAATTCTCTAATTATGACCGACATCCGCTCATTCATTCCTATGAAATCTTGTCCGAAGGATTTCATTATATATTAAGAAATGAGTCAGAGTTGATACCCAGCAATCCTAGAAGCTTAGGAAAGTCAATTTGGCTCGTCAAAAGCCTATAGATAAAAAGCATAGCATTGACTCTGTTAGTTTATTATTTAAACAAACACCCGGACTAACCTTGGCGAACAATTTTGCGCACTATTCTAAGAAATAATTGAATCAGTCATTTAAAAATTTTGCTCAGGGGCCCACATCTTGTGGGTACGTGGATGGCGACCACGAGCTACCCGAGCTGGGACAGGCAGTCCTTAAGTTCTTTAAATGTCTGTCTCTTCCTTCCTCTTTTCAACAGGCGTCAGACCGTGTGAGGGGCGCGCCTGTCTTATTTCTTCCGGTCGTAAAAACGTATGATAGGGTTGGAGGGAAAGAATGAGGTCCGCCGACCCCGCATCACGGGACAAGGCGAGGAGAGAAGGAGAACAAGAGTCATTTCAAATAACACATGTCACATTTTTTTCGATTATGCTTTTTTTGCTGTAACTTGTGAATGACACAGTTTTTATTGATTCCTGAAAAGTCTAATTGTGTGAGTTATTCTGTTTTTGAAATGACCAATTCAATTGTAGTATATAGTATTTTATTAATAAAAATAAAAATTCGGTGCGTTTGTTTCTTTGTTTTGATTTTGCTCTTTGGTTATGCTAAATTTTCAAATTTATAAGATTTAATTCCTAAAAAAATATTTTTCTCAAATCTCGGGTGGGGGGGGGGGGGTAATTACCTTCTTTACCTCCCTCGTATCCGCCCTTGTTGGGGACAGCTTTTTGACAGTTTAATTTCTTTTTTTTTTAATTCCAATTACATTAACTTTACCTACCCAACCTACGGTACATGGGTAAAGTTAAAAAACAAATACAATTTATATATGTCATATTTTCGGCTTATGGATTTTGATTTTCATTTACAAAATACATTTAAATTAAATGAAGAAAGATGTTACAAATGAGAAGACATTCACGTAATGAACAAACAGCTCTCCTATTCTCATTAAAAAAATAAAATGTAAAATTAATTAATTATATTAAATCTTACTATTTATATTAAATTGAGATTATCATATTAAAAATTTATTAAAATACATTTATGGCGACAACTACTAATCTTATCCCGAGATGCCACTCGCCAGGGATAGGCGCGAAAGCTAATAATATAATGTACCATCTATTGCAATAGTATTGAGACTAAAGCCCTGTAGTTAGGCAGCCCAAATGGCAGTAAACTTTTTTTCTGATTAAAACATTGAGGTAATTTTTATTTCGATGTACAAATGGCTAAACAGATTGTGTAACAAACAGACTTCATAGACAAGTTTTTGAATATCTCTTGAAAATTTTTAACAGTCTATTTTGAAATTTATATAAAAAGATAAAAAAATTTTCTTTTTATAAATTGTCTATTGTCTGCTTTGCAAAATGTATTTCTCACACAGACAAGCTGCCTAACTACCGGGCTTTAGTCTCAATACTATTCCAATAGATGGTAGGCCTACTTATATTACTTTAAAAAATGTAAAGAAAACATTTTTCCAATAACAAAATAAACAAAAAAACTTATTTGAAATTTAAATGTAACTGTAATAAAATACTAAAAGAAAAAAAAATGAAATTGACCAAAACAATTTATTTAAATCGTGCGTTTGATATGACTGCAATAAGTTCTTCTAAATTGTGTCGGCAAAAAGAGAAAAATAAATCGTCACCAATATTATTTTCTATTACCCTCTTAAAAAGGGTTGAAGATATCGTCCTCACCACTCGGGCTAGTGAATTAAAATTCAATAATCTGCAAAAATTTCTACACCATAAATCTTTAAATGTTTTCCGTTCCCCGAACAGAGATAATCTATCTCTTCCATTTGATGTTCCCCTGTCCACCCAGATCCCCACCCACTCATAGCCAGTTACGAATAAAAATGGCAAGTATTTATTTAATCGCCTTTTACTGAATCTTTCGGATACAATTTCCAATCAATCTACTTATCTTGTTTTTGATTAATAGTCTTTAGTTCTCTTGAGAGATTTTGGATTTTCAGGTAACGTCATTGCATTATTTGCATTAGCTGAATGATGGTTCGCTGGTCTGAAAGGGTTACTGCGTAATCACATTGCAGACTAATCCATTGTGATATGTCATTTAAATTGACAGCTCATAAATAATGAAGTTCCTATTGTCATGATTTTATGATAAATGTTTCGCCTACCTGGGCCAAATATAATGGAGCTCGAATTGTGAAGAATAAATAATATTTAATATTTTAATTACTATGTATTTTACTAGTTAAAAAAAAAAATAATCAGTCATTCTAAAATTAAATTAACAATGACGCTTATCCCATTTCCTGGAAATAAATAAACAGTTTTAGAAATTTTCATATTAAATAATTTAATGTTAAACATTAATATGATGCGTTGGTGTAAATTAAATTTCTAAACAGAGTGCGGAATCATTGGATGTTAAGCGCATTTTCATCAGACAAAAGAGAAAAGTCACTGAGGCGTTGCTGTTGTTGTTGTTGTATCTATCATAACTCAGTCCGACAGTTTAACCATTTTTTCCATTTATATCTCACTCATTTTCCAATAATTCTCCAGTTTTTTTTTTTATTGTTTTTTTTTCTAAGGGATTAAAAGGTTTCAGAAATATAGGAATTGTAATTTTATAAAATTTATTATTTTTGTTCTTATAAAAAATTTAAAACCGAGAAATCCACTCCCCTTGGGCCATCCGTCGGGATTTCCCCAGACTCGACACCTGAATAATATATCTTTATATATAAAGCGCTTATTTCTGTCTGTCCCCACAATTTGTCCACAGCTATATAATGAGATCTAGAGTCTAAATCAGCGTTTATTCCAAACTGTGAGGCGCGGACTAGTCTAAGGGGAGGCGCGAATATTGGCCACCAAGATCAATTTTCCAAATGATTGCTAGTTTTATAAATAAAATAATAAAATTTAGAATATTCTGGGACGGAGGTTTTCCTTAATTAAAAACTCGATGAGCCGCAGTTTGTGGCACCATCATTAGAGACGGTGCCACTGCGGTTCATCGAGTTTTTAATTAAAATAATAAATATGAATAAATAATAAAAATATTTTTATATAAATTTATATTTTTTAGCATTAAAAATTTTTGTTTTTGTATTATTTTATTAAATGGGTGGGGGGGGGGGGCGTCATACGAATAAATATTTTTAAGGGAGGCGTTGTAACATAAAGTTAGGAAACCACTGGCCTAAAGTAAGACTCATTCTAAAAAATTATACTATGTGTAAAACGCATAGGCGGAATCAGGGAAGTTTCTCAGGGTTTTAATTTTTTTCTGACTAGACGCGATAACATTGTTAATTATTTTATTTATTAAGATTGGATTTCAAATGGCTTAAATAAGAATGCCTGGACCCCAACATATATATATTCTTAATAACGGTTATTTTATACCTAAGTTGCCGAAAAGACTGTATGAAAGTGTGTCTGAATGGGAAAAAAGTGCGAGTGTTTAAAAAAAAAAAAGGATTAGATTAGGGGTTGAAAAATTGAAAAAAAATGTTTTTTTAATTTTTTTTTTTGGCTAAATAAAAGCCAAATAAATAGAAAACATTCAAAAAATAGCGTTGATTATTATTTTGATTAGGGGGAATGAAGGGTTGATTATTTGGACCGTGTTACGCATTAGTGTGTCAAGCGTCAGCTACCTAGATTTGAGAAAATTAACATTAAAGATTTTTGTTTTGATTAGATTCTATATAATTTTTTTTGTCAATTGTGCAAGTAACATTAAATATAAATTTTTTTACACATATTTCATAAAAAAATACTATTAATTATTGCATTTGAAACAATATTCCGTGCTTAACTCAATTTTTAATTTTTTTTTTTGGCGCTTGACACACTAATGTATAACAGCGTCTATTTAAGAAAGGCTTTGGAATATTCCAAATCACTTGTTGACATTCTTTTCCATCTCTAAATATAGTTAGATAAGAGCAAAAAGTATTTTTTTTACTTTTAATAAAAAGGGAATTGTTATTTTCATCTATTTATTCCTATCGAAAGAAAGAGTCGTCTCTCGTTCAGTCGAGTGTGTTGCCGGGCGGCAGGCGCCCAGCGGCTGGCTCTCTTTTAAGATATGTTTTAAGTGATTTAAAGTGAATAATTAATATAGTGCAACCCACCCTGACAACCCCGTCAGCCAGCACACCCTCTTGAGAGTCTTATTAAAGGTAATTATTATGCATTTTATCGTTGAAAAAAAAAATGATAGAAACAAATAATTTGACTGCGAAAAACGATTGCTTTTGAATATGAAATTAAATATTTTGTATTTCACTAAGGGTAGAGGGAGAATATAAGCTGTTGAAAGGGGGAGGGGGAGTGTAGGTGTCATTGAAAAAAAAAATTAGTTTTTTATTTTTTATCTTTTTTTTTTAAACACCACACTTGTTTTCTCATTCACACTCACACACACATTCACACACTCTTTTCGGCAACTCAGGCCATATAAGACACTATACGATAACCGTTATTAATTAATTATATATATATTGGGCGTCCAGGCATTTCTATTTAAGCCATTTGGTGTCCATTTCGGACTGCCAGGGATCCGTACCCGCGACGTTCCGTATAGAAGGTAGGCACGCTACCAACTACACCAAGCCTGAGGGCATTTTTTTTTATCTTTTCATAAGTCAGCATTATTTACCGTTATATTCTTTCTATAAGGCCTATATTTTTGTTAATCAAATTTCCTTAATATACTTTAACACAGGGGTGGATTAAGGGTTGAAAATTAAAATAAAATTAAAATTAAAATAAATATTTATAAATGTATTCAAATTATTTTGAGAGTAATTTCGCGGTGAAGGCTCGCATTTCCTTAAAGGGGGGGGGGAGGTATGAAGGCATTAACCAAGGGGGTTATTACCCCATCCCCTAAAATGCATAAAGATATTAATGTTTTTTAATACTTTTACTAAAAAATAAGTGCATTCCGTTTGAGTTAAAATTTATATTCTATATTTAGCAAATAGTATAGTAGGATAGAAACATGTTAATGTCATTCTAAAATTTCTTATTACTGGGGCGGAATTTGAAGATTTTTTTTTTTTTTTTTTGAAGATTTCGAAACTCTCATAAACAGATAATAATAACACAGGGTAACTTAGGAACCCATCGAATCCCTTGCACAATTTTGTAGGGATTTTTTTCATTAGGTAGAAAAGTAACCAGGGGGAGTAATGCCCACTTAGAATTTTACTCGGGTGAGTTACTGCATCTTTGGGTATATAGAAGAACCAATTCAGATTTGAATTTTTACTTTCTCTTACCTATATTTATAAGTTAATATACATATATAGAGAGAGAAATTATTAGATTCATGTCAAAAATTCGATATCGAGACTTTGATGGATATACACGTTTTGAGGTCCCATGAATCCAAAAAAGTGGTTTTCCTGACATGGTCTGTCTGTGTGTCTGTTTGTGTTCAATTTAAAGCATGAAGCAATTGAGCTAGGAGGTTGAAATTTTATATTTAAGTTAGGCACCCCCTAGGGCGTGAAAATAAGATTTGAGAAATATATTTTTCTTCAGGCATGAAAGTTAGAAAAAACGAAGCTAGAATTTTTTCTTTAAAAATATATTTTCACAGCTGACATTTCGGCTTTGGTTAAAGCCATCCTCGGAGCTGTTAGTGGTCATCCAAGGATGGCTTTGACCAAGGCCGAAACGTAAGCTGTTAAAATATATTTTTAAAGAAAAATTCTGGTTGCGTTTTCTTCAAACTTTCATTCCTGATACAAATTTCACCAACCATAAAATACCCTTATACCAGCGTTTTCTAAACTGTGAGGTGCGGCTCCCTAGGGAGGCGCGGGCTAGTCTAAGGGGAAGCGCGAATATTGATCACCAGGACCAATTTTCCAATGACTGCTAGTTTTAATATAAATAAGTATAAATAAAAAAATATTTTTATATAAATTTTTTAGCATTAAAAATTTTTGTTTTTATATTATTTTATAAAATGGGGGGGGGGAGGCGTCATAAAATTAATTATTTTTAAGGGAGGCGTAAAGTTTGAAAACCACTGGTCTAGATTAATGGATCATTCTAGATGAAAATAATCTCAAAATATTCTATTTGATTAATCAGAGAGATTTACAACAAAGAACTTTCGAAATTGTGGTCTAAGTTATAGTCAAACACTATTTTCAATTTTTTCAATAAAATTTAAATGCTCTATGGCAGGGACGTCATTGGGAGGGTGGGGGACATAGTAGGAATTAGCCCCCGCTACCTCAAAATTTAAGAAAATAAGATAAAAATTTATAAATATATAATTTAAGGGTTTGATTCAATAAATTTTTTTAAATATTTGTATAATTTATTCAAATTTGTTAATTTTTTTATTAGATTAATTCCATAAAAATATAAGAAGTTTGCAGCAGTTTTTAAAAAATATTATTTTTAATAAAATTTGCTCTTATCTACTATAATCAGGCAAGAGCCTGTGATTTATTTTTACTTTCTTTTACCTTTATAGGGGTAAAGGGGGTAATTACCCCACCCGGGATTTTCGAAAAAGATTTTTCTTAGAAATTAAATTTTATTCAAAGCGTAGACTCACCGAGTACTGTAGATATTATTCAATAACGAGGTTTAGGCTTTTCAGTACACAAATAAAAAATACAATTTTTTTCAAAAAATCATATTTATTTTAAAAGGTTTAACAAACCAATGCGGGTTTCGACAGCTTCCAGCTTGTCTTCCTCAGTCTCGGGTTTGTACCTGGAATGGTTTACATTTTAACGTTTAACAATTTTCAATTAATGATATAAATTTCACATTATCTATATATATCTATATATATAAAAATGAAATGGGAAAAATGTATGTATGTATGTAAATATGTATGTATATGTTCTATAGAAATCCACAATTTCCAATGAATCCATTTGAAATTAAGTATACATATAGTATATGGCTCTGGGAGTAACGTAGTAATAATTTGAATCTCTTAAATGTTTTGGAAAATTAATTATAATCAAATTTCTTCAATATGGGAACACAAAATCAACAAGTTGGCTAGAAATTAGAGAGCGTCCTTTATGCTGTGTGAACCAGCTTCCTACCTGACTATGGGCTGGGGGTGGGGGCTACGCGGCAGTTGAAAAACGAAGAGAGGACGCAGGTGACTGACCCTTTAAACAGTCATAAACAGACCCTTTTTGCTGTTCCCAATCGGTACCCTCGCCTCGCTTGAATATAAGATCCTTCCTTAACATCTAACACTTGCATTGCAACAAGAAATATCCCAAATTGGGAATAAACTTGCTCGCCGAAGGCGAGCAGGGTCCAGGGGCGCAGCCCCTGGCTAGGCGGAAAGCCCGCCGAAGGCGGGCTTGCGACTATATATTATATACCTTTTTATAGGTGATTTTCACAAATATCCTTTCCAAGAACAAACCCGACACTGAGGAAGACAAGCTGGAAGCTGTCGAAACCAAGGGCGGATCCAGAGGTGTTTCTCGGGGGGGGGGGGGGGGTAATCTGGTGTGACTGGTCGCACAGCACACAATTTTTTCTTAATTTCAGTAATTTAAAAGCGCATTCTGTACTTGTTTGCCAGAATATAAGTACAAATCAAATTTTTAAGTATTAATTTTTAAAAATTTATATTAAAAATAAATTTTTTTTCGAAAAAAAGTATTTTCTTTTAAATCTCGGGGGGGGGGGGGGGGAATTACCCTTTTACTCCCCCCCCCCCCTGTATCCGCCCTTGGTCGAAATCCGCATTGGTTTGTTAAACCTTTTAAAATAAATATGATTTTTTGAAAAAAATTGCATTTTTTATTTGTGTACTAAAAAAGCTTAAACCTCGTTATTGAATTAAATTTTATTTTTAATATGAAATTTTAAAAATTAAAACTTAAAAATCTGATTTGTATTATATATATATATATATATATATTATATATATATATATATATATATATTCTGGTAAACAAGTACTGAATGCAACTTTAAATTACCGAAAATAAGAAAAAATTGTGTGCTGTGCGACCAAAAACACCAAATTCGATTATGAAAAACGTTTGAAAATTCATATTTTTTTTTTTACAGTGTACTTTTAATAAATATTCATTCAATATTTTAATTTTGATTTAATTATTTAACTTATTTACCTTTTTTCCAAATATATGACACGTTGTTTTGTTACAGTTGTGATGCAAGAGTTTTCGGTATCGGCTGGCGGCGGTTCTGCGACACGAGGCAACGCCGCTATCTTGCGTTGCCACGTGCCAAGTTTCGTTCGTGATTTGGTGACGGTCACCTCATGGCTCCAAGACCAAACCTTCAACATCTTCCCTTCCACCGACGGGGGTAAGTACACAATTCAAAAGGCTTTTTGTCACCCTCTATTTTCTGAATCGAGCATCTCACTTCCCCTCGAAAAAAAAAAAAAATGACAATAGACTTTTCTATTAATTAAAAAAAAGAGAGAATTTTTTACATCATTAAGATTAATTTTCATAGAGATTTTTGAACGAATTCAGTCCTTAAATACGCTTGATTATTATCAATACCTTATTAAGAATCTTATCATTTACCCTCTTAATTATATCCTCTCGCTACTCTTATTTGCTTTTAATAATTTTTTTTTTCTCCTGGATAATAATTATATTTCTTCGAAGTTTAATGATCCTTTTTTTTTTATTATATACTTTTCATAACTTGTTGAAAAAAAAAAAAAAAATTAATAATACATTGTCTTCTTATATTAATATATTCTAATAATTTCTAAAGCAAAATATTGTTAAATAATGGATCCGTGAATAAATGACATCCATTTAATAATGAACAAAACGAAAAGTTGACACCTTAAAAAATAAAATTTTCCTCAAGCGGGATGTTCTTTTTTTTTTTTTTTAGCTGAGTTATTTGATACGAAATTGAATTTCAACTGTTTTGTCACGCTCTAAATTCATTCCATTAGCATTTTTGTCTCGAGTTCAAACCAAGAAAAAAATACTAGTCTATTTTCATTTCTGAATTGCTTCAGCCTCTTATTTTTTCAGTAGCGATACATAATAAGCATCCGGTACCTTGATATAAACGGACAAAGACTTCTAAAAAAAAAAAAAATAAATAATTAATGGTCATTTACAATCGAAAGAAGGACGTTATTCGCTATTGTGTAGTACACGGGTACTAAAAACCGACAATTCTCTTGTAAATAACAATTAATGTATATTTATAATTTAAATTGAAGAGGTTATGAATAAAAAACTTACCCCAATAAACCATCATAAGTTTTTTTTTTTTTTTTGCCGTGGCTAAGAGGGAAGACATCAGCTTCTCGTGCCTAGGGTCCCGGGTTCGCTTCCCGTCCCAAACGAGAAAAATTTATTCCATTTGAATTGGCTACCAATCATTTGAAATTAATAGGGATGACGTCCAAATGGCCTTAGATGCCTACAAAGATTTTAAACAAATTAAAAAAAAAAAAAAAATTATATTTGTTTGAACCGCGGCTTTGCTAGCTTTTTTACTTTCTCCTATATATATAGATATATTCACTCAGGGGCTCACTTCTAGTGAGTACGTGGATGGCGACCACGAGTTACCCGAGCTAAGGTTGGCATTTCTTCCTTTCCTTTATGTCAGCCTTTTTTCCCCTTCATGTCATAAATCAAGCGTCAGGCCGTGAGACGGTTGCTTTTCTCTCGGTCTCATTTTTTTTATTATAAATTAATTTTGCCGACCCCACATAGGAATAAGGCCAAGATAGAAGAATATATATTTATAGATACAGAAAGTATCGGATTAAGGTCAACAATTCAATGTAGAGATTTTGATGGAAATACATGTTTTGACATCCTCTGAGTCCAAAAAAATGGTCTGTCTGTATTGAACAAAATATTTCAAGAATGAAATGAGCTAGCATATTTGCTGAATTTCTAGATCAAGAATATTAACGAGCCATACGTAGAAGGTCCAAGACTTGGTTATACCTAAAAAACAAAGACCTTGACTTTACTAGAAGTAAAATTAACAAAAATTAGAGAGAATGCTCAAATAACTCTCGTTTTTGACAATAAGAAAAAAAAATAAATAAATAAAGGGCAAGATAATCTAACCAGTAAATTATTTTTTTAAATAGTGGGAACGCCTGGGAGTTAGGCAACTACTAGCGTAAACGATGGAAAGTTTTTCATCCCTGGTTGCTTAGCTCCTAGGCGTACTCGCGATTTAAAAAAAAAGATGGCTCTTTCTAATTACCAGATCTAATTTGAAGATGTTAAAAAAAAAAAATGAGGACTCTATTAAGTTAAAAAAAAAAAACCTACTTAAATATTTTATGTTACATATATAGGGCCTATACATACATATATATATATATATATATATATATATATATATAATATGTTGTGACTGGCCGCACAGGACACAACTTTCTCTTACATTTTGTAAATGAAAGTTGTCAGACTAAATTCCTTGTAGGCTAATGAGAATATATACATTTTAAAAAGCATCTGAAAAATAATTGATTTATCAATTTTATTCAAAATCGTTAAAGCAAGTTTCCACCGATATTAGAATTAAAAATTTTAAATTTATAAACATAGAAAAATATTAAATTTAAAGATTGCGGTGTGGGTTTCAAGTGAAACATTTTGAACTAAGGTTGTATTTATGTGAGTTTCACGAGGGTAAAAAAGTAATAACACAATTAAAATTTGTGTTATTACTTTTTTACCCTCGTGAAACTCACATAAATACAACCTTAGATAGAAAAATATTTATATTTTGTTACCATAGCAAGCAAGCAAACTTTCGACCGTTGGTTCTCGTTGAAACATTTTGTAAATTAAAATTAAATATATAAATTAACCACTAGGTTATAAGTTTCAAAGGTTTTATGAATTAAAAATTAAGACTTAATACGTATTTCGACAATTAGACCTACTTATCATAAGAAGTGATAACATTATTGATGATGACAAGCAATTGTCAAAACACGTATTAAGTGTTAATTTTTAATTAATAAAACCTTTGAAACAAATAACTTTTAGTGTTTAATGTGTATATTAAATTTTAATTTTAACCAATCTCCTATTCTTCCTTATGAAATACAAGAGTAAAGTGTGCTTCAAACAATTTTGAAGGCAAAATGAGAATATACATTTTAAAAATCATCTAAAAAATAATTGATTTATGAATTTTAATCAAAATCGTAAAAGCAAATTTTGAGAAAATCGAAAAAAACTGAAAAAGTGCAATTTGTAAAGTACTAGTACTTTTTGGCAATTTTTGTTTTTAAAGCTTCGTGTTAAGTATTTAAATCAAATTTCAACATCCTAGCTCTTTTAGAATATATTTTTTTCACATGCAGACCATTTTACAAAATGTGTACAAGTATATTCATCAAAATCTCGACATAGAATTTTTGACAAAAATTCACTATTTTCTCTCTCCATATATATACCGGGTGTCCCAGGTGTCACGCACCCCATTGTTGGGATCTAAAGAGAAAAATATTCTGAGCCCAAAAATCCATGTTTGGAATTTTTTGATTATGTAGTTAATTAGTAATAAATTAATAAAAGTGACCAATCAGGAGCGCGCTACAGAAGAATAGAAAATAAGTGGGTTAGTAGTAGATAAATGACAGAGAAGCTTCACGTAAATTGTTTTGGTTAATTAATAAAATAATAATAATTATTATTATTTTAATAATTAATCAAAAGAATTCGTCTGAAGCTTTCTTGTCATTAATCCTAAGTCTTTAATTGTTGTATTTCAAAAATTATTAGGCCTATTATTATTTTATTAATTAACCAAAACAATTTACGTGAAGCTTCTCTATCATTTATCTACTACTATCCCACTTATTTTCTATTCTTCTGTAGCGCTCTCCTGATTGGTCACTTTTATTAATTAATTACTAATTAACTACTTAATCAAAAAATTCCAAATATGGATTTTTGGGCTCAGAATATTTTTCTCTTTCGATCCTAAAAATGGGGTGCGTGACACCTGGGACACCCGGTATATTAACATTATTAACATATATATAGGCCTATAAGTAAAAAAAAAAAAGAATTTGACTGAAAGCAATTGAAATTTTGATGTCGCTTTTATTCTATTGTTAATATATAATCAGCAATATTAATTGATTTGAATAATATTTCTTGGCAAGAGTATTTTAGAATGGAATATGTTTTAACACAAAGAGATTGAATGATTACTCAATCAATAAATTACAATAATTAGTAAAAATTGAAATGACTTTAAACATTTGAAAACTCACCTAAAAGTGATTAAAGAGAAAAGTATAAAAAAAATATGCCTAATTAAATCAAATAAATGAGAAAATAAAGTACGAAATATATCAACTGTCCTAAAGAAACTTAACCCATCTATCCTTTTAATGGATTCTAATCACTATTCATCTTCTTTTTTTAATCTTTTTATCATTTGTAAAAGTTATTATTTTTTCAATAAATACTAATTTTATTAAAATTGAATCGTCTTGTACTTTAAAGCAAAATCAATTTATTAAAGTAGGCCTACACCCCAAAAAGCTTTTGCCTTAAAATGATGATGCGTTTTTCATTTTTTTTTTTTTTTACTTTCTCTTACCCTATATATGAAATATATTAATTGAGAAAGTATTAGATTCATGTCAAAAAATTCGACGCCGAGATTTTGATGGACCTTCACGTTTTAAGTTCCCCTGAATCCAAAAAAGTGTTTTTCGCGACATACTCTATATGTGTGTGTGTGTGTGTCTGTGAACAAAATAGCTCAGGAACTAAAAGAGCTACGAAGTTGAAATTTTATATTTAAGTTAGGCACCCTCCCAAGGAGTGAAAATAAACTTTTGAACAAAATCAGTCAAAAAGTACTAGTACTTTACTGATGCACTTTTTCAGTTTTTTTCGATTTTCTCAAAATTCGCTACAACGATTTTGTTTAAAATTCATTAATTAATTATTTTTTAGATGCTCTTTAAAAAGTATATC
This sequence comes from Euborellia annulipes, assembly GCA_023213315.1. Classification (NCBI taxonomy): domain Eukaryota; kingdom Metazoa; phylum Arthropoda; class Insecta; order Dermaptera; family Anisolabididae; genus Euborellia; species Euborellia annulipes. The sequence goes on along the minus strand of JAKCPI010031471.1, from coordinate 113,749 downwards.
AGTGAAATTTTTCGTGTAAATCGTTTGAAGTACACTTAACTGATGTAGAAGCATTCGAAGTTCAGCGCCATCTATGAATCATAGCGTGGTCAAGTTTGGAACTAAAGTGCTAAGAGCAACTATATATATCCGCTAGTCACACCAGATTTTTTTTATTTTTATTTTTAACTATTCAATGAATATATTTTTTTGTTAATGAAATTTTAAAAGTTTTATATTGAATATTTAATTAAATATTTAGAGATACAATATTTTAATTAATTGTGAAAATATGGTTGAATAATAAATATTAAATATCCGCGTTAGTGACGTAAGCCTCTCTCGGGGATGCGGGATTGTTAGTAGAGCTTTCCAGCCTGCCGGCTGGCTTTGGAGGGTGTAGCTGCTTTTATACCTGAGGGGGCTTTGGGTGCGTGATCTTTATACTTGGCCTGGGGCGTTGTTGTTGTTGGGTGTATATTGAGACTCGTATTAGTGATAGTTATGTTTGAGGTCTTCTGTGTTTTGTCTCAACTGTGAAATATTTCCATCATTTTGGGTCATTCTCGTGTTATGCGGGTATGGAAATTGTCTATGCTTTTACTTTGATCGAAGTCCATTGTGTGTTTAACGATGGCATCTCTAAATCAACTCCATTTAGCCTGATGCTTTATATTTAAAACCATAGGCGTAGCCAGAAATTTTCGATGGGGGGGGGGTTCAGGATGATTTCTCCCCCCCCCCCCCCGACTAATAGGGCAGTATAAGGCGTCTAATGAAATATATGACTAGCCAATCCGCCCTCCTGGACCCCCTTCGGATTGGCTCGGGCCCACCCTTTCTTAATTAAGTGCCCAAATTTTTCATTCATCCCGTTTCAGGCAATAAAAAATGCACCCCTCACATCTTAAAGAATTTTATATATATCCCTATAATAGCGGAGTTTCTGTCGTTATGCGAAACAATTTCTCTCATATAAATTCATGTAAAATACAATAATGCGTTTAATCTTAAAAAAATCTGGTGTGACTGGTCGCATAGCACACAACTTTCGATTACCGAAGGTAAGAGAAAGTTGTGTGCTGTGCTTGCCACACCAGATTTTTCGTGTCGACATCTATTTAGTTTCACCCGATATATTAGAATTCAAGATGTAAAATTTATAAGTATGAATATAAATATTTATATTTTGTTGCCATGTCAACCATTTCTCCAATCTCCTCTATGAAGTAAAAGAATAAAGTGGTCTTCAGAAGATTTCAATGGCGAAATGAGAATATACATTTTAAAGAGCATCTAAAAAATAATTGATTTATGAATTAAAAAAAAAATCGTTGAAGCGGATTTTGAGAAAATCAAAAAAAAACTGAAAAAGTACATCAGTAAAGTACTAGTACCCTTTGGTTGATTTTGATTAAAAGCTTATTTTCACGGTCTAGGGGGGTATAAAATTTCACCCTCCTAGTTCAATTCCTTCATGCTTTTGATTATTTATGAAAGGCCTTGGAATATTCCAAATCACTTGGAACATTCTTTTCCGGCTCTAAATATAGTTAGATTAGAGAAAAATATATTTTTTTACTTTTAATAAAAAGGGAATTGTTATTTTCATCTATTTCTTTTATTCCTATACAAACAGATAAAGCCAAGTCTCTCGTTCAGTCGAGTGCGTGGCCTGATTGCAGGCGCTGCTCTCTTTTATTAATTGTGTTTAAAGTGAATCAAAGTGAATAATTAATATAGTGTAACCCACTCTGACCACTCCGTCAGCCAACACACCCTCTTGAGAGTCTTATTAAAGGTAATTATTATGCATTTTATCGTGAAAAAAATGATAGAAACAAATATTTGGCTTCGAAAAAGGATTCTTTTGAATATGAAATTAAATATTTTGTATTTCACTAAGGGTAGAGGGAGAATATAAGCTGTTGAAAGGGGGAGGGGGAGTGTAGGTGTCATTGAAAAAAAAATTAGTTTTTTATTTATTTATTTATTTATTTTTTTTTAAATACTTTCTCATTCACACTCACACTCCCACACACATGCACGCAGTGTTTTCGACAACTCAGGCCATATTAGACTTTATACGATAACCGTTATTAATTAATAATATTCATATTGGGGGTCCAGCCATTCTTATTTAAGCCATTTGTTATCCAAATCGGACCCGCGACGTTCGGTATAGCCTATATTTTTGTTAATCAAATTTCCTTAATATAGTTTTACACAGGGGTGGATTAAGGGTTGAAAATTAAAATAAAATAAAAATTACAATAATTATTTATAAATGTATTCAAATTATTTTGGGAGTAATTTCGCGGTGAAGGCTCGCAGGTATGAAGGCATTAACAAAGGGGGGGGGGGTTAATGCCCCATCCCCTATAATGCACAAAGATATTAATGTTTTTTTTAATACTTTTACTAAAAAATAAGTGCAATCCGTTTGAGTTAAAATTTATATTCAAAACATTTCAATTTCATTCTAAAATTTCTTATTACTGGGGCGGAATTAATTTTTGAAAATTTCTAAACTCTCATAAACAGATAATAATAACACTGGGTAACTTCAAATCGGGAATCCATTGAATCCCTTGCAGAATATTGTAGAGATTTTTTCATTATAAGATATGATTAGTCCACTTAGAATTTTACTAGGCTGAGTTTCCGCTTCTTTTTATATATAGAACTAATCTCAATCAGTATTTGAATTTTTTACTTTCCCTTGCCTATATGTATAAGTTAATATACATATGGGTAATTCCATGCCAAATCGACAAATTCTTTTCCTGACCCCCGCGGATTTCGCTGAAAATTTCCTATCTTTTTTCTACCCCTTAAAATACATTTTTGAGAATTTTTTCAAATTTTTTTACCCAACTTAAAAAAAGTTATGGATTTTTGAAAAAAAAAATTGCTCTTTTTTTCAAATAACTATAACTTATTTTAAAATTGATATTTCGGAACCCCGCAAGGCTATAAAAATTTTGTTTTTTAATGTAGTTTACAGAAAAAAATACAAAAATTATTCAGAAGCCCGGATATATGAAATATTTAAGTTTTTTTGAAAAAAACCCTAATTTTAAATCGACCATTTTTTTTTAAATTTTTTTTAACTCAAAGAAAACTTCAACTAATTCTACAATTATCCCCCCTAATTTCAAGATGTGCCGAAGATTGCTTCTATTTTTTTTTTTGGTTATAAAAAATTTTTCTTGAAATTTGGTTTATTTTTTACGTAACTTTTTTATGAAATTTTTTCAGCTTTCTCGTGAAACTTTAGAAGTTGAAAAATGATATTTTATTCGAAAATTTTAAGTCATTATACTAAAAATTGTTTTTTTTTCAGTCTCGTACTTTACCGACAAAAAAAAACAATTTTTAGTATAATGATAGTATATTTAATTGAAAAAAAAGAGCAATTTTTTTTTCAAAAATCCATAACTTTTTTTAAGTTGGGTAAAAAAATTTGAAAAAATTCTCAAAAATGTCTTTTAAGGGGTAGAAAAAAGATAGGAAATTTTCAGCGAAATCCGCGGGGGTCAGGAAAAAAATTTGTCGATTTGGCACGGAATGACCCATATATAGGCCTATAGAGAGAAAGTATTGGATTCAAGCCAAAAATTCGATGTCGAGACTTTGATGGATATACATGTTTTGAGATCCCCTGATTCCAAAAAAGTGGTTTTCGCGACATGTTCTGTCTGTGTGTCTATTTGGGTTCAATTTAAAGCACGAAGGAATTGAGCTACGAGGTTGAAATTTTATATTTAAGTTAGGCACCCCCTAGGGCGTGAAAATATGATTTGAGAAAAATATTTTTCTTCAGGAATGAAAGTTAGAAAAAACGAAGCCAGAATTTTTCTTCAAAAATATATTTTAACAGCTGACGTTTCGGCTTTTTCAAAGCCATCCTCGGAGCTGTTAGAGGTCATCTGAGGATGGCTTTGACCAAGGCCGAAACGTAAGCTGTTAAAATATATTTTTAAAGAAAAAATTCTAGCTTTGTTTTTTCTTTCATTCCTGTTACAAATTCCACCAGCCATAAAATACCCTTATTTTAGTTTTCCAAACTGTGAGGCGCGCCTCCCTAGCAAGGGCGGATACAAGGGGGGGGGGGGGTAAAGTGTAATTACCCCCCCCCCCCCCCCGAGATTTGAAAAAACAAACTTTTTTTTGCAAAAAAATTTATTTTAAATGTTTTTATATAAATTTATATTTTTTTTGTTTTTGTATTATTTTATAAAATGGGGATGGGGGGAGGCGTCATAAGATTAATTATTTTTAAGGGAGGCGTGGTAACATAAAGTTTGGAAACCACTGATTTAAAGCATGAAGGAATTAAGCTACGAAGTTGAAATTTTATATTTACGTTAGGCACCCCCTGGGACGTGACATGAAGCTTTTGAACGAAATCAGCCAAAAAGTACAAGTACTTTATTGATGCACTTTTTCAGTTTTTTTCAATTTTCTCAAAATTTGCTCCAACGATTTTGATTAAAATTCAAAAATCATTTATTTTTTAGATTTTTTTTTAAATGTATATTCTCATTTTGACATTGAAATCTTCTGAAGCACACTTTACTTTTGTACTCCATAGGAAAGATAGGAGAAATGGTTGTCATGGTAACAAAATATAAGTATTTTTCCATACTAATAAATTTTACATCTTGAATTCTAATATATCGGCGGAAACTAAATATATGTCGACACGAAAAATCTGGTGTGACAAGCACAGTCTTTCGATTACCGAAGGTAAGAGAAAGTTGTGAGCTGTGCGACAGTCACACCAAATTTTTATATAATAAACTAGTTTATGAACTTGAGTAAAAATTCAAGGAAGACAATAAAAAAATGATTGAGAATTCATATTTTTTTTACAGTGTATCTCCTATAGTTTCTGAGAAAATTTGGGTCAGAGCATTGGCAATTATAATATATATTGTAGATTCAAAATAAAGCCCACCCCAGTTACTAGAACGTAACAGTAAATGTAACTCTGAAATTTTACCTGATACAATAAAAATTAAAACTAATCCATAAAAGTGCGTTTTAATTTTTAATTAATTTTGGTTAACCTGTGTTTTTTTTTAATACCAAAATTTTTCAAGTTATAATTAAATATTTGTTTATATTTCTCTTATATTTATTACTTTAGATATTAATTATTAATGAAATATTTAAAATACAGACTCATTTCTATTGGAGAATTTTCGATTTGTATTTGTTTAAATATTGTCAATGCTACTAAATTATTCAAATATTAGAGAGAATTGTTTTAATTCACATAACGAATTCTGCCAATTAAAAATAAATTATAAAAAAAAAAATAAAATAAAACGAAAAACATTTTTAATTATGAAAATTAATATAATATATAATACCGTTTTTATATGAATACTATTTACATAATAAAAATAATGTTATTGAAAATAATAGAAGAAAAAAAATATTTAATTATTTTAAAATAATTATTTGTATGGAATTACATTGATGTTAATAAACATGCCATCATCAGCAAATGTTTTGCCCCCTCCACTTTCAAGAGAGGCGTCGATATGGCCTCCATTGTTATCCAGAAAGAAGGAAAGACAATAGACAACTCACATCGACGAGTCTTTAATACAAACAAGTATGGCATTAAGGTTGATATATCTCTAGTCACGCAGGATTTCCGACGAATTGTTGTTGCGATGACAAATCATATACAAATATTATTAATACTGAATTTATATATATATTTTTGTTTTATTATAATATGAATTGCATTGAGTTCCCGGGCCTCTTTGGGCTGAAATATTTAAAGAACTCGGTACCCCTCAAAGCGAAAAATTGTATCAATATTAATAAATAAAAAAAATCTGGTGTGACTGGTCGCACAGCACACAACTTTCTCTTAACTTCGGTAATCGAAAGTTGTATTCTGTGCTTGTCGCACCAAATTTTCTCGAAAACGGCTCTAACGATTTTTTTCAAATATATACTATTTGTGGTCCCAAAATGAAATTGTGCTAGGTCTCATGTTTGGGAAAATTTGGGTACTAGTACTTTACTGGTGTACTTTTCTAGTTTTTTCCGATTTTCTCGAAATTCCCTTTAAAGATTTCTTTCAAATTTTAAATAGTTCCGGTATAGAAAATAAATTGCATCAGGTCTCGTCTTCGGGAAACCCTAGAGTACTAGTACTTTACTGGTGTACTTTTGTTAGTATTTTCAAATTTACTTGAAATTTCCTTTAACGATTTCTTTCAAATTTTAAATATTTTCTTATTTCTTCTATACAAATAAAATTTGACCTCTCAAATACTAGTACCTTACTGGTGTGCTTTTTTTTAGGTTTTTCTAATTTTCTTGAAATTCCCTTTAACCTTTTCTTTCAAATTTTAAATAGTTCCTAGTTCCGGTATAGAAAACAAATTGCACTAGGTCTCGTCTTCGGAAAACCCCGAGTACTAGCACTTTACTGGTGTACTTTTTTAGTTTTTTTTCAATTTTCGTTATATATATTCTCGGTCACCCCGGAACTATTTAGTTAACATGGCAACCATTTTTCCTATGAGGTAGAAGAGTAAAGTGGTCTTCATAATATTTCAAGGGCAAAATGAGATTATAATTATATACGGTATATTATAATTTTAAAGATCCTCAGCTATGAAGGCATTTTTACTTTTTGATTTCAAAATACCATAAGAACTTAAATCGTTTAAAAAGATGAATTTCACCAAAAGCGTAGTCAGAAATTTTTGATGGTGGGGTGTTCAAGACAGGATCCCCCCCCCCCCAGTTATGAGGCAGTATAAAAAGTCTAATGAAATTAATCAATGTTCAAAGTACGGTATATATTTATTTTTAAAAAATTTGCTACAGGAAATACAATTCAACTGATTTACTGATAAATTTAGTAATACTAGAGAAAACCCCCAGAAATAAAAATTCATTACAATTTCAAAATTGCTAGCACAAATTATTAAATTTTTTGTATTATAGAGCTTAAATTAAAAGTCATGGTTTGGGCCCCATGGGGGGAGGGGTTTGAATCCAACCCCCTCCCCCTCCTGCGGTTACGCCTTTGGTGTGCACTATAAAAAATTATTTTGTATGAGATCATTGGGATAATTTTTATTATTCATATGGATCAGCTGAAGAAACTCTAAGTATAATTAAAAAGTAATCATCTTAATCAAGGCCAAATGACAATTTTGGAAGGACGAGGGGGAAGAGGGCGGGGTAATGGAATGATCCTGGTTAACAAAGGACTCTCTCTCGAAAATATTTTTTTTTTTTTTATCAATATTTCCAAGATTGGAAGGTTAAGGAGAAAGATCCAACTTTTTTTTTTTCCCTCTCGCAGTACTTCAATTTAATTGAAAATATTTCGGGTCCTAAACAGGGACCATCATCAGTGTAAATTTATTTTCACTGCCCCTTTCCAAGCATTGTGATACTAAGCCTTCCCGATAAAAAAATTCCCGCGTCTCTTCACCTTTATTTTTACTGAAACTATATAAAAAGAAAGTATTGAAATAAAAAAAAAAAAAAAAATTGGAGAATTTGATGATTCTTGACGTTTTTGACCAGCGTTTTTTAGCCCGTGGAAGTGTAAAATTTGTAAAAAAAAATTCGCGGACCAGTGAAATTTATTTTCAATTTTAAACAAAGGTGAAAATAAAAAAAAAAAACTTTGTTTGAGGATAAAAAGACTTTATGTAAAAATAAACAATGGTATACGATAATTTTATAAGTTATGCTTGTTTTTTTTAACCCTTTTCGACAACTGAGGCCATTCATGGGGATCGGTTGAGAATAGCTGTTTTAGACCTCCATTCATTAACAATTATATGCTTTTACTCAGGGGCTCACTTCTAGTGAGTACGTGGATGGCGACCACGAGTTACCCGAGCTAAGGCTGGCATTTCATCTTTTCCTCTATGCCAGCCTTTTTTTCCATTTTCATATCAAGCGTCAAGCCGTGAGACGGCCTTGCTTTTCTCTCGGTCTCATTTTTTTATAAATTAATTTTGCCGACCCCACATAGGGATAAAGACAGGATAAAAGAAGAAGAAGAAGAAGAATTACAAGTTTCAAGTAATAAAGACTTTATTACAAAAAAAAAAAAAAAAAAAAAAAATTGAAAACTACAATTAACAGAATAATAACGTTTTGTCACCTTTTCTGGTAATCGTCTGTCATCCCCAGAGAAGCGCGATTTCCCGGTTGGCAACCGCTCCCTTATATTACATTTGATATAATAGTCCGGGAAATTAAGAAAATCATTTTTTTTTTTTTGTTTTTGAAATATCTTTTTCCTTCCAAATCCGCTTCCGCTTATTTTTTTTTTCTCACGCCCTAAGGATCTTAATAAAGTAAAAAAATAATTGGTCCGGAAATAATTTTTGCAATCTGTTATAAAAATTAGCATCGAAGGACGAGAAGAGGGGGCCGAGAGGGTATTTATTTAGACGCAGATCGAGGATGTTGATAAATCTATATCTCTGAATGATAATAGAGACGGAAATTCATCTGAGCGCGAAAAAGCTTTTTAACAGCCCCTCGTGGGAGATGCTGTACAGTAATTAATTAGTTTATACCGACAGCGACAGCCGAGTAGCGGTACTTAATAGGACTTGTGTAAGTAAGTATCCCAGTCAAGTCATAAACGGGGCTCCGCCCCGGGGCTGCGCAGTCAGTCTGATCAATGCCCAGGCCTCTTACACATGTAATGGAGTTTCCATGTTTTGCCTGATGCTGGATATGAGGCTCGGATTATTCTCCAAATAAAAGAAAACAGCTCAAAAATGTTCAATAGTAGACCATTTAAAAAGCCCAGGATGGTTTGCCCTTGCCTCCTTTTTTCGATAGAATGCAATTCGATTCCCGATCCCCCCTGCCAAAAAAAAAAAAAAAAAAAATTCGAGAACTTGATCATGTTCCTTTGAGAAGTTTGCTTAGTTTCAAGCTTAGATTTGAATCAAAAACTTGTTATCAAAGGGCCCAAGCCCCTAACATTAAATTTGACTGCTCAAGGGCAAAAATTATAAATTATCTCGGTTGGATTGACCGAGTTTAATTAATAATCAATTATATTTTTAATATAAATTATCAAATCTACCAAATTAAAATTTGTATTTGAGATTTAATCGGTAAATTATTATTATCATTATTATTATTATATAATCACTGGCTGTTTTACGCGCATGCGCGAGCCTCCAAATCAAATACTTTCTTTTTTAAAGCAATTTATAGCTGTGTATTTAATTATATTGATAAAAAACAATAAAGAGAAATGCAGCTATGGTTTTTTCTTTTTTTATTAATCTCAACACTCACGCTGACGTTTCGATCCCCGTAGGGGTCATCTTCAGAGCATGGAGGATAGTCATAATATTTTATGAACTATTCTGAAGCTGGTCTCCGAACAATAAACGCTGTATATATTGTTTATATGAATTATATTCGACTTGACTTATTATTGTTTGTAGATGGCCGTAAGGATGATCAATTTTATTATAAGTACATCAGCCAAAAATAAATACTTTTGCGTATTATCCGTTTATTTGTAAATATTTTGATTCCAGTGATATAGAATCATCTTCAGTACAATCAACAGATGTTTTGCAAATCCTTAATTCCTCCCATCCAATATGACAAAATAGCTGATCATTTCATGAATGCAATTTTCATAATAATAATAATAATAAATAATTAATAAATGATTATGAACAGATGATTCTCTATCACTGGAATCGAAATATTTACAAATAAACGGATAATACTCAAAAGTATTTATTTTTGGCCGATGTCCTAATAATAAAATTGACTTACTATTGTATATAAATATATACAGTATATTGTAATTAGATTCGAGTACAAGAGAAATCCTACTCGTATATTATGGCTAGCCTCCATGCTCTGAAGATGATCCACCCCTACCGGGATCGAAACGTCAACGTGAGTGCTGAGATTAATAAAAAGAAAAAAACTATAGCTGCATTTCTTTTTATTATTTTTTACTAATATAATCAAATATAAACTTAATAAATAGTATATATATTTAAAAAAAATTTTGAATAAATTTTGCTCATTTGGCCCGGGAATCGAACCTGGGATCTCCAATCTATTGCTTTTGCAAAAAAATATCTATTTTCATTAATCAACTTTAGAAACTTTTAATTTTTCGTTTTCATAATCCATTCACTTTATTTTAAAATAATTCTCATTTAGATGACAAAGTCAATCTCAAATTTTCGAACCTTTTTCTGTCATTTGCTGTTGGAAACAATTTTTATTTAAAAAAAAATATATTTTCAATTTATTTCTTTTAAAAAATGGATTCTTCATCTTGTATTTACGAAGATAAAATTATTTACAAATATAAAAAACGAATTATTGATTTGGAAAATTGAACTGTTCAATAATTTTATGAAAGATTTCGTTTGAGTAAATCTGAAGTTTTTGTACTTTTTGAGAAAACTAGATATAAAATTAAACTCTCAACAATACAAATTTTAATTCCATGTTTTCGCCTTTAAAAAACAAACAAACAAATATTAGTTTCAAACTAATTGATTCACTCCATTTATTCACGATTAAAAGGACATTTTAAGGATTAATCGTAATAAATATTTCAATAAAATTGATATTTATCTTATCAACAGAATTTTTATTTTACATGTTTATATTTGCATATTATATGGAAAATAGCTGCGGTAGGGTTGCCTTCGGCATTTTTTTAGGGGGAAGGGGCCGATAGGACTTTCTGAGGTCAGGAATATCATTTTTCAATTATTTACACTCTAAGAAAGAGTCATTTTAAATGTTATTAAAATCGAGTGAAAAATAAGAAAGTAATTTAAGGGGGGGGGGGGCAGGGTCGAAGAGTCGAAAAAATTTAATGAAATCTCGAATTTTAGGGAAAGGAAGAATTTTTATTTTCCATCTGATAATTTAAATTAATATATTTTACGAAAAGAGTGTCAGAACTTGTTTTCCAATGCTTTTCTATGAGAGATTTGTGAACCCCAGCTAAGGGGAGTTTCCTACCCCTAATTTCCTAAAACCGCCCCCAAAAATTCCCTAAAAAAATTCCATTGAAAATCGGTCCAGTAGTTTCGGAGTCTCTGAGTTATAAACTGACAGGCTTTGTCTTTTATATAATAGAATTATAGATATGTATATATTAAATATATACCGGTAGATTTCTGATTTTTTCTGTAATTCATTTGTATTTGAATTTTTTTTTTTAGCTGTCATTTTGAGAAGACAATAAATATCAATATGGTCTATTATAAGTTGCAATCAGGCTACATATCTATTATATTTGCTAATAAGAGGTGCCAGCTTCTTATAGATAAATATAAAATATTAATATGAAAATTTTTTAAATGTGTCTATGAATAAAAAAAAAAAAAAAAAAAACATATTCAAAAATGATTTTTTAAAGCAAGGCTTTTTATTGTCTTATTGAACACTTTTGATCAGGGTTATATATTTTTATTGGAATACCCGAGGATAATTCGAGCGACGTCCGGAAGACCTGAATGGCCATTTGGTCTCGGCTCTACATCCACAAAGGACCCCAAGTTCGAATTTAGGCGTTATCTCTATTTGGGGTTCTATATACAGACAAAGGGATGTGATGACAGGAATCGAGCCAGAAATGTCTATCATACTAGTTGAAAACTTTTGTCCCAACCGAGTCCGCCTATTATCATATTAATCAATATTTTTTTTTTTTTTTTTATCAAACTTAAAATAATCTCGTTGGGACGTTATATATTCTTGCCTTAAATATAAATAAATAAAGCCCTAGTAACATAATATATTGATCATCCGAGCCGTTAAACACTAAAGACACGTGCCAAGGGATTGGAATAAAAATTTTCATAATATATATATACTTACGTAGTATATAGTTTTTTTTTAAACATTATCTATAACAATATTATTATCAACCTCAATCGTTTAACACAACTAGGCATAGTCTTTGCTTAAGTTTCTCAACTAAATATGAGGGTTGGTTGCACCTCATTGCCAAACCATTGTTAGAGTATTAGAGAGATTACAAAGGACGAATACAGCATGAGATGAGGGCGAAATATCTCTAACAAAAATTTTCTACACCTGTAAAATAAATGTTTAATTATTTGTTAGGGCTAAGAAATTAATGAAAACAAAAAAATTTTTGATTTTCACCTCTCTCTTGTGGATAAAATTCTGCAAAAGTCTATTTTCTTTCGTATTATACCTGGGCCCTATTCCATAGGCTGACAATGACAGGTGACACTTTGTCACTTTGTCGAATACCTGTTTCATAAAAACATATAATTGTCAAGTAAAATGACATTTTTGTTAAATTGTCATGACAATTTGTCACTTTTGTTTCATAAAATTTCTAGGCTGGCATTTTGACAATTTGTCACGAATAATTTGTCAATTTTTGCTTTTGAAACGATAATTGTCGTGACAATTTTTTTTTTTTTGTTTGACAATTGTAGAAAAATTCTGACAGGTACTGTGTCCTATAACCTAGAATATATTCACAGTAAAAAGTGGCAAATTTATATTAAATGGCAATTTTTTTATGAAACGTGTTGACAATCGCTGTAATTGAACTGCTTTTTAGCAGTTGACAATAAAATAATTATCGTAGTGTAAGCTTGACAATTTATGTCAATTTTTGACAATTGTCGCATTGTCACTCTTTATGAAATAGGGTCCAGATCGTACCATCATTCCTGTTTGTTCTAGAGGAATTAAATATTTTAGAAATAAAAAAAATTGATTATGGAGTTAGTAATTTGGTTTGCTCACCTTTCAGTAACCATAAACGAATTTATTAAATTCCATTGTAAATATTAAATAACGCAAGTTCTTTTTTTCATATAGGTACAAACTTAAAACTTTGTAAAAAAAAAATCTGCATATTTAATTCAATCAGATTTTTTAAATGTGATGAAAATTGTACTCAAATTACAATAAAAGGCTAAATGAAAATTCAAAATCTTTTAAAAATATATTTTAGCGATTGCTAATCATTTATTTAGTAATCTAACCTGCCAAGTTTTCGAGAAAGATCTTCAAATGTATTGTCAATAGCGTAGGGTTCATCCTATACATTTTTTATAGACAATTACAAAAACTTGTACACAAAGAGGGACAAAAACGCTATGTACATTTTAATTAATAAATAAAAATAATATTTTTTGAATATCTCTACTATTTAAAGTCAGATCACATAAGCATCTCAAATTAAAAAAAATTATCAAACTGAGAAGGATTTTACAAAAATAAGTCAAAGAAAATTATTGATTTAAATACCGGTTACAAAAAAAAGTTATACAAATAAATAAATTTTAAAAACAAGTAAATCAAAATTTATTAACTATTACGGTGAAAATATCATCATATATTTTACGTACTCGACATTTAAATATTCTGATGGAATATTAATGGATGTTTTCAACTGAAATTTAAGAGGATATAAGCCCAGGCAGTCAAATAAGACTCTCCGTTATTTTAGTCTGCAAAGCCTGCGTGCAAATGTCCTACATTTTACAAAAATTTTAATTAAACCTCAGGTGTGTGCAACCTCAAAATTTTTTTCTTTTTTACTTTCTCTTACCTCTATATATTTTAATATATAGAGCGTGAAAGTATCGGATTCATGTCAAAAATTCGTTGTCGAGATTTTGATGGATCTTCGCGTTTTGAGGTCTTCTGAATCCAAATAAAAAGTGGTTTTCGCGATATGGTCTGTGTGTGTGTGTGTCTGTGAACAAAATATCTCAAGAACGAAAAGAGCTATGAGGTTGAAATTTTATATTTAAAGAAGGTACCCCCTTGGGACGTGACACGAAGCTTTTGATCAAAATCGGCCAAAAAGTACTAGTACTTTATTGATGTAGTTTTTCAGTTTTTTTCAATTTTCTCAAAATTCGCTCCAACGATTTTGATTAAAATTCAAAAACCAATTATTTTTTAGATGCTCTTTAAAATGTATATTCTCATTTTGCCATTGGAATCTTCTGAAGACCAATTTACTCTTGTTTTCCATAGAAAAAGATAGGAGAGTGGTTGCCATGGTAACGAAATATAATTATTTTTCCCATGTTTATAAATTTTACATCTTGAATTCTACTATATCGGCGGAAACTAAATATATGTCAACAAGAAAAATCTGGTGTGACAAGCACAGCACACAACTTTCTCTACCCTTCGGTAATCGAAAGTTGTGTGCTGTGCGACAGTCCCATCAGATTTTTGAATTCAAAATTTTAATATTTGTACAAAAATAAAAACAAAGTGATAGTAATTCGCTCTGGCGGTAAGGATATGAAATAATCAAAAATATACTGTATTTCTTTCAAAAAGAGAACCAAATAAATTTATTCGCTAAAATAAATTACTATCATAGGCCTAAATACAATAATTTTCTCAATTCCAAATATTGATATAATTTATTTCATATAAAATTATTATATAAATTTCAGGTGTTAAAAATAAAAAAGTGTTTTGTATTCTTTGAACTTTATTTTTTTGGATACCAAATGGCTTAAATAAGAATGCCTGGACTCTCAATAGATATATTTTTTTTCAATTTAATAATGTTTCAAAGAGTAAAAATAAAGAGACGCAGAGCACTCTAGCGGAGAATGAGTTGAAACAATCAGTCGTGCTTCCACTTCTAGACTCGTTCGGTTCGTTTTCTCTAAGTGATTTTATTTAATGCTTTAAAAAATAAAATGTGTTCAGTGAGTTTAATTTTCATTGTGATCTGTCTTCAAGTATTAAATTTTAATTCGTTAAGCACCTGCCATCACCTTTGAATCAGGTATATTGAAATTTATTTAATTAATTATTCAACTCCCTTCTAGTCAAGTCAAAAGAACATGGTCGATGCTAATTATTATTAAAAAAAAATTGACTAGAAAATTATAAAATAATTTAAACAAGTGTTGTATTAGAAATTTTTTTTATGGGCGTTTGTTAAGAAAGAAATTTGATCCATGTGTGAGTGTCTTTACTGGGATTTTTTTTTTTGTTTATAGATAATGAAAGATTTTATAATAAAAAGATCCTAAATGATTTTTTTATTGAGTTCTTCCGGCAGGCGATCTGCTTACTTAAATACATTTATATTAATATTATTTTTATCAGATTAATAATTTTCCAATTTTCTATTACATTGGTCAACAAAATTTTTGAACTAGTTCAAAACTAATTCAAAACTAGTGTTTAGATTAAACCCACAAATATCAGAACAAATTTATTTTGATTCATCGTTCTTATATAAATATAAATATATAATATCATATTTTTCATTTTGTTTAATTCAATTATTTAATATTAAAAAAAAAACTTGAAAATTAAGAATTGAAATTCTTTTAATTGTCGTTTCTATTTTTAGTCGTCGACAATCAGAATGAAAGGGAGGGTGGAGGGAGTGAAAGGTGAGCAGGCGCCAATCGTTTCTTAAACAGTTCCCCCTCCTAATTAACTTAATATCTTATTTAAATTAATAATTATTATTCATTTAGTGATTTATGTTGTGATGATATGTGATTCTCAATCAATTAGATAATCTCTTTGAAATGGTATTTATATTATATTTATAATATAAATACCGTTTCATTATATTTATAATATAAATACCATTTCAATCAGATTATCTAATTGATTGAGAATCACATATCATCACAACATAAATTACTAAATAAATAAAAACTATTAATTTAAATAAGATATAAAGTTAATTAGACGGGACGAACGTGAGAACTGTTTAAGAAACGATTGGCGCCTGCTCCGATTCCCCTCCCTCCACCTCCGAATTTTTTACATGAATCTCCAATACTTTCTCTCTATATATATACAGGGTGTCCCAAAAAATAGTGTCAACGGTAGAGCACCCCTTGGGGTACCCGAATCAGCTCCATAGATATTATAGTTTTCGAATTATGATTTTTTGAGAATTTTCGACCTGAATAATTTTTTTTTTTTTCAAGTAGAAGACATTTTCCAGATATTTTTTTTGCAACTAATTCTTTATAGGTTGTACTTTTATGCCTAAAAAAATGATAACTTTTTTCTATTTCATTATACAGGTTAAAAATATAAATTTGTTATGTGTCCCGTATTTGCGATATATGTTGTAAAATGTGAATATTTTTTTTTTTTTTTATTATTATTTATTATATACCAATTCATTGATATGTATATTTAAAAAAAAAAAAAAATTTTATGTATCGATATGAATAATTTATATTTGAATCGTTTATTTCATAAATCCATCAGTGAGTAATTTTTATTGTGAATTGATTTTATTACAGAATCAATAACGCATATTATGAACACATATTTTACTGCTAAACAAATTAAAACGCGTTTTCCCTAGTGTAAACTAGATTTTAAAAGTTTTATTTTTATTGTAGCCCTAGAGCATTTATTAAAATTAATTTTTTTTTTTTTTCATTTAACTTGATCTATGGCTCAGAGGAAGAACCTTCTGATGCTAAAGGTCGAGGGTTCACATCCCGTCCCAGGCGAAAAAATTTATTTCAATTGAATTGGATACAAATTAATTGAAATAAGTAGAGTGGTTTAAATGGTTTTAGATGCCGAAAAAGACTTTAAGCAAATAAAAAAAAAAAATATATATGCTTGTACATTTTGTCAAAAAAGTACCGGGAATTTGTTAATAAAACAAAAAATATTTATTCAACTTGGGTATGTATTAAAGTTTGCTATTTATGAAAATATTCAGATCTTCCGAAACTGTAAATGTTTGCAACACAGTCGCTAGACCCGAATAAAAAATTTTCCTCTGTATATTTATTTTATATAAAAAAATTTCCTAAGATCTTAATATATTCATAAATAGTAATCCTTCAAGCACACCCAAGTTTAATCAATAACCTTTGCTGTTTTTACTATATTAATCAAAAATATTTATTATTTATCGAAATTTATTGTATCGCCCCTTCCAAAATTATACCCTTCTGTCCAATCATCAAAACATTTTATTTAAACGCATTTTCTGGAATCGATTTCAGTGCGATTCTTTTTCAATCGACAGAAAACGGGTGCCTCGAAGTGGTGATTTAAAAAGAAAAAGTCGATCGGAGCCAAATCAGGTGAACACGGTGACTGTTCGATAGGATTTGTTGAAATTTGTTCACAAATTTAAGCCTTGTGAGATGCTATCCATAAGTTTTCTTTCCACAAATCTGGTCTTTTTCGACGAATTATATTTCAAAGAACTATTAGGCTCACAAATCACTCATTAGTGTCAGAATTGACACAATACAAATACCAGGCTATCGGTGCCAATAAATTTAAAAATATCTGTGTCGGCAATTTTGTTTTACTGGTGTCGGTATAAAATAAAATATAGCAACTATAATCTTTTCTCAGTATTTGTCTGCCCTGGTAATTAACTTTAATGGTGTCATCCTGAGATGGGTTCCGGTTTCCTACCTCAAGATGAGACATCTCAGATTGAGTTGGATATTATTATTTTTTACCATAAGGTGGATTTAAACCTGAATTGTCCTCAATTCAGGATTATAAGCTTAAATGGAAAATCCCCTCGGCATATATAATGAATATTTTCTTTTTTTCCTTTTTCTTTTTTCTTTCCTCTTCCCCTTATTCTCTTACTCCTCTTCTCTTTCTCTCTCCACTCTCTTACAATACAAACTCCACAAATTTTAATATCTCTTTCTCTCACACTCTTTCACGTTCTATCTCTTTTTTTGTCCTCTATATTATAAAGTAATTAAAAAGCTGCACACACATATATTTTTACTTTTTTACATTGCTAGGGCCATTTTAGTTTGAAACGTAAAAAATTTCTGGTTTTAAAGTTTTCATGATTATCATTTCTCTCTTGTCTTAATAGCCAATATATACGGAAATAGTAAAGTCAGGTAATTTTTAATAATTAAAAAGTTATAGCATGACATGATATTCCATTTATTATATTTGTTTGTACAATATTAACATGCCTTAAAATTTAAAAAAAATTCTTATATAATAATCATATAAATTTTCCTTTGGCCTGACGATGGCCCTCTGTGGTGCCGAAACTGAGAAACTTCAGTTAGCTGTCTTTTCTTGAAATTTCTAATAAAAATATTTTTTATAAATTTATTAATTAATAAATTATTTTGTAATCGTGTAAAGGTAAATTGTCTACATTAAAATGAAGAAAAAAGACTTAATTCGACCTAATATTATTTAGTAGAATAAATAAAAGGCCAAGTAGCTAAGTTTATTTCTTTATTTTAGAACCCAGAGCGACGTTTCGGTCGACTATGCGGCCATTTTCATGGCTATAATGGAGTATATAAAAGACATAATATCAAGAGTATAAATAAAATTTCAAAACAAAAATAAAAATATAGTTACCTAGGGTTCAGTCGTCAGGTAGGTAACAATATTTTTGAAATATTATTTTTGCTTACCTCTTATTATGTCTTTTATATAGTCCATTATAGCCAGGAAGATGGTCGTATAGTGGGCCAAAACGTCGCTATGGGTTCTATAATAAAGAAATAAACATAACTGCTTGGCCTTTTCTTTATTCTACAACATAATGATTCAGCTATTCACCTTGCTAAACCAAAATTATTTATTTACTATGTCTCAGGATAGGTGACGTATAGTCCCCGAAACGTCGACATAGGAAATAAATAATTTTGGGCCGAATTAAGTCTTTTTCTTCACCTTCCTGTAAATTATTTTGAAACATAACTTAGTCTAGTAGAAGGAGAATAAAACCTACGTTTCCAATTATTCCTTTTATAATTCATAATGTTTCAACTAGAGCCTAGGGTTGATAGTTTCTTCTTCTTCTTCTATCCTCGCCATTATTAATCCCGCGGTGCGGGGTCGGCAGAACTTACTCTCCCCCTCCACTCGTTCCTATCCAATGCTGTTGTCTCCCTAGGTGCCCCTCTGCGTTGTCGTTCGAGGAGCCCCATATCGTACGGCGTCCTCGCCACGCCACTGCTCTCTTGGCGTACGATGTCCAAACCAGCGGAGATGCCATTCGCGCATTTTGTCAGTGATTGGCGCTATGCCAAACCTGCTCCTAATGGTATCATTGGGGATGCGGTCAAGTCTGGTGACACCAAGTGACCACCTGGCCATACGCATCTCCATCACAAGCAGTGCCGATTCGCTTCTCTCCGTGAAGGCCCATGTCTAGGTCGAATACAGAGCAACCGGCCTCACGACCGTCCGGTAGATTGCCGACTTCAAATAAATCGGCATCCGTCGGGCACAAAGTATTTCGGAGCATTCTCGCCATTTAAGCCAACTGGCATTTATTCGCCCGGCAATCTCATCCGTTTTTCCCTATCATCAGCGACTCTCGAGCCAAGATAGCGAAAACTGCGACATTTCGGAAGCGCCAGGCCATCAAGTATAACTTGATCTGCAGTTTGTTGAAAGTACTGCATGTATTCGGTCTTGCGTGGGTTAATACCCAGACCGTATTGAGCGAGGCGATTCTTCCAGATGTTTACAGAATTTTCCAATTTGTCGGGTTGATAGTTTAGATTTAATTAAAAAGATTTGTATTTTACAAAAGTCTGATTTTTTGCTAGCTCCATCCTGGCATAAACTGAAGGAAACTTATACCACTACGATATTAAATAAAATAAAGTAAAATGTATTAATTTAGGAGTTTAGAATTTCACAGTTGTTATCATTAATAAAAGAATTTGATTTTTGGTTTAACTGTGGTTTATTTGTAAAAATCGGCTATTCATTCTGTGGTCTTCTTCAGTTAAGATTACAAAGGTTGTTACATCTGTTTCAATCTCATTCGAATTCATTTGAATTTCAAATCACAGTTTTAACAACCTTTGTAATCTTAACTGAATTGTATCTGAAGAAGACCAGAAAATGAGTGGGCGAAACGTTATAATTTTTACAAACAAACCACAGTTAAACCGAAAATCAAATTATTTTATTAAAATATATTAATTTTTAATGTCCGATGAAATTAATACAATCCTGTCTAATTGAATTTTAAACGATAAAGACTATTATACTATAATTCGTATAATAAGTATTTATATAAAATTCTGTTTTCTTTGAAGATAAATCTTCAAATTGAAATCCGTACTTTTGTGGGATTTATATTTTGTCAAAGACTTTAAGAATCTCTAAATAAACTAAACATCTCCTTAAGAGAGTAAATATACTTGATTTATTTGAGATATTAAACGACATCTTAGCAAGATGAAAAAGAGAGGAACTCAAATCCACCTCTCCAATTTACATGATTTAAAAATACATTAATACGATATTCGTTAAATAAAATAAGTATGAAAGATTCCAATTTATGGAATATTAGTTGCCATGGGAACTTTACCACCTTGAAACCCAGAGAAGCAATTATATTTAGACTTGGAAATAAAATAGAAGGGGTTCAAGTCACGTGGGGTAAAGATGATATAAACCTACATATTTGTAAGCTATATAAAAATACGTTCAGATACTTATAGATGGTGGCTAAAATGGCATACAAATGCCGAAGGCCAATAAATAAATACTTATAATAGATGAATATTGGCTAAGGGGATGATGATAAAATTTCTGAAATATTGTTTTCAAGAGAATGTTTCACGACTTCTATCAGATTGTGTTATATATACTGTATGTATATTAACATGTAAGCAAAATTTCTTTAAAATATAATTCAAATTACATTATACATGCATATAAATTTACATTTATATTTATTAATTAAAATAGCCGAAAAAAGTAGATACCTTCGGGAGTTGAACCGCGCGGTTTGTGCGATTTATAGCATGCCCAAAAAATAAATACGAGATTTTTTAGTTTGTTATAAAAAAAGAGTAATAATGATGAAATAAAAAGGAACATTTTTTTTTTTTTGGAAATTTAAATCCAGTGCCGGATTAAGCAAGATGGAGGCCCTTAGGCAGTCGGAATCTCGGGGGCCTGTCAGCTAATAATTTTTTCAATAGGATTTTATTACGCAACAGTTTTAAGCCCCCCCCCCCCCCCGCCAACCCGAAATGTTCAAAATGTCCCCAAGGGGGTCGTGGAAAAATCGAAATTTATATACACTTTTAAAATTTTCATAAAGCATTTCCCATTGAATAAAACATTATATAATTTTAAAAATGTTTATAAAAGGTGTGGGGGGCAAATTTTCACAAATGAGTTCGGGCCCCCCGTCCCAAAAAATAATTATATATACTCCTCTACGATACTTGTCACATTTACCAGAGGTCACGGGTTCGCCAAAAATTAATTTCAATGCAACTGGCAAACAATCAATTTAAATAGGACCTAAATAGCGACAGGGTCTAAATGACCTCAGATGCCGAAAAAGTTAAAAAAAATCTACTGTTGTCCTAATAAACGTGGGCCCATAGGCGATCGCCTACCCCGTCTAATGGGTAATCCGGCACTGCCTATATATAATAAATTTAGTTTCTGAAAAATTTCACCAATAACGTATTAGGACAGTGGTTTTTAACCAGGGGTGCCAGAAAGCATTTTGAGGGGTGTGAATTGATTATTAGAAATCTATCTTTAAAATACATATAACTGATATATTATTATTATATGTATATATTATTTTTTGTAATGAATAGTAATAAAAATTTATTTTTTTTTTAGTCACCAGGTTATAGGTGGTGCGAGATTATATTGTAAGACTTCAAGGGGTCCCGATTACTGGAAAGGTTAAAAACCACTGTATTAGTCATTTAATCAAATTCCTAATAAAAATTATTTTCATTTAAATTTTTTTCCCGAACCCTTTAGTCTCAAAAAAGTAACAACTACCACTATATGGGGATACTTTGATCGATACTCTATAACTAGAACACAGCAGTTCGAGATAAACTAATTTTCTCCCGTTTCCTTTTCAAATAACCAGGTGCGGTTCTATGATCTAGTGCTAGAGCAAACTGTTACAAATAGGCAGGTCCATGGTTCAACTCTCGGCGGTATCTAGTTTTTTCGGTCTTTAGAGTTAATAAATATAAATGTAATTATCTTTATTTCATATATATATATAATATATATTTTATTATTAATAAATATTGTTTTTTACAATCAAATAAAAAGATTTTTATTAATAATAAATGAAATATTATATTTATTTATAAATAAAAGTTAAAGCAACATAAACAGATTAGAATGATTATATAATAAATAAATCTTTCTTGATTTTTTTTTATATATAACACTATTTAACCAAATTATTTTTTTATGTTTAGGAATTAATAAACTTTATGCGAACTACGCCCGGGGCAAGAGCACGGCTGGTTATCGCCCTGATATTTTTTTTCTCTATTATATCAGCAGTTAAATTTTACTCGAATTTTCCAGGAGGGTTTGGACGTCAAACGCGCCCTCACCCTCCCTCACTTATATATAACAGCTTTAATATTTAAAGAATATATTTCAAAGCTCTTTTTTAGTCACATGATCAGAGGGACTTTCTAAATTAACTTTTAACTAAAATTCAAAAACAACTCTTTTTTTTCAAAGCAATTAATTGAAAATCCATTAATGATTTGATCATTGACTAACTTCCAGCAGAGTGATCCATTATCCATGCTAATGTCAATAGTTCTTTTTTTAATTTAATATAAAAAATACCTGAATTTATTTCGTTTATACAAAGCGAAGAGCGTTAATGATTTTAACTAATGGTAACAAACCACACTCAAAATATTTAGATACGATGATATTTCTAAAACAATTTTTATTAAATTAATCGCATAGAGAAATTAGAAATAATATTTACACTGTTAAAAATTTTCAAGGAAATTCATAAACTAAAGGATTATTTTTGATGACAACAATGGTATGGATATTTTTATCAAAATAGACCAAATTAATGAGGTACTTTATTTGAAACAAAGTTGAAATTTAATATATATAACGAATTATAAAAAAATAATTGTGAGATTTAATAATTCAATTTTTACATTGATAAAATATAATTTTTAAAATAATTTTAAATGATTCAAATCTTCAATCTATATATATAAATAAGCGAGTGCGTACTGTGGTCCAACAGTAGGGCATGTTGAGCGTAAATCGACAAGATCCGTGGTGCAACTCCCGGCGGTACCTACATTTTTCGCTTATT
The DNA here is from genome assembly GCA_023213315.1 of Euborellia annulipes. Lineage (NCBI taxonomy): Eukaryota > Metazoa > Arthropoda > Insecta > Dermaptera > Anisolabididae > Euborellia > Euborellia annulipes. The sequence continues at coordinate 90,627 of JAKCPI010031471.1, read as the reverse complement.
TAAATTAATAAATACTTGGTTATATGTTTTTCATAATTACCTCATGGACCAACACATGATATATATAATTCTTTATATATATATATATACCGTATATATATAATAGCGGTGTGTCCTGCTGTCTGTCCGCCCGAGCTAGCTGGCGGGGGTCCAGGGGGCGTAGTCCCCCTGTCTAAATGCCAGCCAGTTTCCCATAATTATGAAAAGGCGAGGGTCCGTCGCAGGCGGGCCCGGCCAGCTGGTGGAGGCTCCAGGGGGGCGAAGCGGCTAGTTACTAAATAAATATTGTTCACAGTTTTTAATATGCCTCTATTGATTTCCCATTTTCTTTCATCATTTTCCAATTATTAAGTTAAGATTAAAAACGCGATTTTAATAACCTTAATTGAATAATTTTCTGAAAATTTTCAGTTAAACGCCTACGATTTGAAAAAAAGTTTCACTTGCATCGTGGTTTCATAAAAACACACAATGATTTTTTTTTATTATATTTTTATTTTACTTAAAAAACTAGCATATGTATTTGATTTCACAAACTGTGTATATTAAAATTCAAGCTCGACAGTATTTGAAAAACGAATTGAAAATTCATATTTTTTTTTTTACAGTGTATGTTATTTTTTAACGAATATTGAAAGAGAGAGAGATTTGAGGTTGCTATTTCCTTTATCAGCATCAATATGACATGGAATTGATTTTCAGCTTAATTACAGGTTAAGATCTCAAGGCTTGTGAAACCCTTCAATTCATATTCACAAATATATTCATTCAAGTAAAATTTTTTAATTTAATTTTTCACTTTTTTTTTTTTAAATACAAAAAAAAAATGTTTTTTTACTCTAAGGTAATATTAGCTAGCATTAAGCATCTTGAGAAACATTCACTTTTATTTGGCCTTTGCAAGCGAGAGAGAAAATGAATTTTTAGGGTTTCACTGGCAACTCTATTAATTTCTTTTATTCATACTATATTATAAAGGACAAAAGATAAGGTCGAAAGACACTTTATTATCTTTTATTATATGCTTCTCGAAGAATGAATTAATAAAAATCAAAAATTTTATCATGCGTCATAAGAAGAATCCAATTAAAATATTTTATAAAATTTGTTTAGAGAAACGCCTCGAGATCTGGGTTCTTTATGAACTTATTATGTTGTTCAAAACTTCACTATGAATTTTATTTAATAAAAAAGAAAATTTATTCTGGTAAGCCGCCATTTTCTTTAACTTTAGAAGAGAATATAAATCTATGAAATAAGTAGGCAACCAGCAACCCGGCAATAAGTTTTTGCACAATAACAAATTCATTTCCTTATCCATGCCTAAGTAGCTACTTACCCTTGACTTTCGAGTTTTTTTTTTTTTTTTTCAAGTGACCCACTCTTGTTGCCGATCCCGAAAGTTATTACTTAACTTCTTTTAAATAATGTTAAATACAATGTCTTAAAAACAATATAAGTATATGCAGAGGCGCAGACAGAAGGGGTCAGGGGGGCTATACCCCCTGGTTTAAAATCAAAAAAATTCAGAGAGAAATACAATAATACATCTTACAAAGCTGTGAGTGTTGTTTATTGGTGAGGCCAAACATCCCATGCCCCCCGGGAATCAAACCCAGGATCTCCGCCTTTCCGAAATATATAAATCTCGAAAATATTTTACAATAATACAGTTCAAATGGAAATATAGCACAAATTTGAAATTTTATTAGATTCGATTAATTCAATTCGCTAAAAGAGAGAGCATTTTAAAATTTCATCAATATTCTGTATCAAAATTAAGATCTTTAAAAATTTTTTTTCTAATGGCTTTTTTCACAAAAGGGATATAAAAAAAAAAAAACATCTCGGCATCGAATTTTTGACATGAAACCAATACTTTTTTTCTATATAGTATAATTCATATATAATTAAGAGAAAGTAAAAACATCCTTGTTTAATAGTGAAGTTTCTTTTAGAATCGACCATGGATGGATTAAAAACATTGACTATTGTTTATTTAGAAGGACGTTAAGCCTGAAAAGCACTTAATAAAAATTTTAACTGTTGATTTATAGAAGAAACATGATTTGGATTTTTTTTGTTTCCAGATGGCAAATACCACATGCTTCCGAGCGGAGAACTGATTATTTGGAATGCCTCTCCATCGGACAACTTCCACAGTTATCAATGTCGGGTGACCCATCGGCTTAGTGGCGAAACTGTTGTGAGTGAGGGGTCTGCTCGAGTGACTGTCACTGATCCTAGGGGACCCTCAGCACCAATGCTTCCAGAACGTTCTATGATACTGGAGGTTCGACGGGATGAACGTCTCATAATACCTTGTCTTGCCGATGCACATCCTCCAGCATTTTATAGGTATTTAGTATTGTCAGGCCATCTTTAGCGGGTGGCGTGGCTAGTAATTAATCATCCTATACTTTAAAGTTTAGTTCTAATGACGAGTATTATGGCAATAGCAGTAGAAAAAAAATTATATACAACTGCCTTCAGCGGACTTAGAGTCTAACCAGATAGGCCTTTGTCAAAATTAATAAATAATTAATTAATATCATGACTTGCCCTCGGACTTGGTGTAGTTGTTAACTCGCCTGCCTTGTATACCAAGGGTCGCGGGTTCGGATCCCAGGCAGTCCGATGATTTTATTTAAGCCATTTGGATATCAAATGGCTTAAATAAGAATGCCTGGACCCCCAATAGATTTATATGGCCTAAGTTGCCGAAAAGACTGTGTGTATGTGTGTGTGAGTGTGAATGGGAAAAAAAGTGTGAGTGGTTTAAAAAAAAAATATATTATGACTTAGTTATATTGCTACAAAGAAATTTATAATTTTCAACAATTTCATAGATTATTTGAGTCAAAATACACCCTAGCTGTATATCAAAGCAGGGTTACTAAAAAAAAGAAATTTGATCTTTTCTTTCATTGCTAAATTAGAGATTCTATTCATTTCTCAAGCATGAGCTTTCATTATGGAGGAAATACTTATATGTATTATTTATACCTTTTCAAGCACCTCCATTACAAGAACTGAATAAATTAACTGCAGCTTTTCAACTCAGATTCAATTTTTTTCCCATGAAGAGTCCATAAAGATTTTTATTAGGGGACATTCATATGTTTGGCTGTTTTAGACCCCACCTTATCAAAAAATAACCTTCCTTAACATTTCATATTTTTTTTTTCATTTTTATATATTCTTTTATAAAGGTTGACATAACTGATGAAAACCCTTTTACCTTGTCAGTAAAAATAATCAAACTCGAGACGCAACTCCTTACGTAATATTTGATTGACCCACTCGGTTGTCTTTTATTGCTATTTATATTCACCCGAATATATTTAATAATAAAATGTTAAAGAAATAAATATTAATTATTTGCAGAAACGTAAAAGATGTAGATGAATTAAAAATGCAAATATTAACTAAAGGGTAGATAATAAAAGAAATATTATTGCCTGGACCTATCGTTTTTCCTTTTACTCCAAATTCAACATGAAATTTTCACTCAGTCATAAACCCTTCTATTATGTATGTGTTTTTAGTTACCCCATTATATAATTTACAGCTCCCTCCCCCTGCCTAGACTATCGTCTACCATGTGACCCACAGTTTAATAGAAATAAACGTCTTTCTTTCTATGCCAAATTGATTATATTCAATTTTATAAATTTACTTATAAAAAAGATTTTTATCAAAGATTTACAAGTCATAGGAGGATCAAGGAAGAAAGGGTTTGGGGTTTAATTATCCCCTCCCCCTTGGAACCTGATCCATGACTAGATATTTTAGGATTTAAGAGGAAAATATAGGTCCCGAAATTCTCCCCTTTAATAAATTTGTGAGTACGCTAATGTTACAAGTATCTAATTATAATGGTATTAATTATAAGGAAAAAAGGCAAATGTATTTTATTACCTAATATTTGGGCGGATCTTCACCAGAGGTTTTGTTTACTATAAACAACAAGATAACGATTTGATTCTGTTAGAAAACTTTATACAAGAAAAGAATAATTTTTTTTTTCTACAAAAAACCAAGAATTGAATTTAAATTAACTCATTCACTCAAAACGTTGTACACTTCACAATCAATTAATTTCGTCTCAAAGGAAATGCCATCACATGGAGAGTGGATGCTTTTAAATATAATTATTTTTACTAGTCCTATGAACAGTAACAAACTACTAAATCCTTTAACCGATTTTTTTGAAAATCCTCAAGACACGTGCGATATGTGTACTTAGCTTAAGTTTAAAATTTGAGTATCGAGAGATTTTTCGTTTTTTAGATATTTAGGGAATCCCCAATTTTTGATATTTCACTTGAAATTGATTAAATTTATCGTTTAAAAATCCTAATTTCTTAGAAGAACAATTCCAATTAAAAGTTCAAAATATTTTTCTAAATTTCTACAAAAGACATTTTCTTGGTTTGTTTGCCTGTTTTATTGCTTTTCTTAAAATTGCCATTAAACGAATCTCTTTTCTATTAGCTTGAATTTGAATTGTTTTATCGAAAAATTTTATGAATTTCAAGTGAAATATCAAAATTTGGGGATTCCCTAAACAACTCAAAAACGAATAATCTCTCGATGCTCAAATTTTATATTTAAGCTGAGCACCTAATTCGTAGGCGTCCCGAGAATTTTGAATAAAATCGACTAAAGAATATTAGTGTTTTCCTGATGTAGTTTTTGAGTTGTTTTCGATTTTCTCAAAATTAAATGTGTCGATTTTGATACATACCATTTACAATTTTAATATCTAATTTTTTGGTTTTTGAAATTTTATTGCTTTTCATTTTAAATTTATGAATCCATAAGCTCACCTCTTAATACTAAACAAAAAGTCCGTTATAAAATCAAACTCCCCTCCTCCCAGAAGCAAATCCTGGTTGCGCCATTGCCAATGAATAAATTATCCCTCAAGTATTTATTGATTACTCCAAACGTCAAATTCTAATGTTTTGATGTGATGGCTATTTTAGTGATAAATATTAATAGAAGGTTCAAATATGGAACAGGTGCTCTCCCGGGATTTGGAGCTTGATCGGATGGGTTACGTCCAAATTCTCTAGCCTTGAACCTTTTTTTTTTTTTACTTATAAATGAAATATAAATATATATTGAGAAAAATAAATATTATAATGCAAAAAATTTCGATTGCGTGATTTTAAAAGAAACTCTTTGTGTGTTCGGTAATTTGCTTCGTTGCAAGGTAACTCATAAATAATGATTTGTTTGTGCTGGTCCTGGGATTTGGTTATGGAGAGTTAAAATTTTTTTTTTTTTAATTAACAAATCCAGTCCTTTGAAAGTAGAATATTATTTATTTAATTATTGAAACCAAATTCCCAACAGAATTAGTCCATTTACTGGGAACCTGAAGTAACCATGCCAATAAAGGTTCAAATAAAAAAAAATGATAATTATTGGTTTTTGTTTTTTCGTTCTTCATCTAAAATACATATTAAAAGTGCTTCTTCCATTTCTAACGATTGAATAAAAGAACATTGAGCGGCGAGTGTTTGCTTTTCTTGTATTGGCTGCACTGATTTACGGGATACGCAACCCTGAATGCCTAATGCGCCCTCTTAGCCTCATAATATAGTAAAACACCTCTTAACCGGCCTGGTCGGGACCGAGACCATGGCCGGATACCCGTTTGGCCGATTAATCCGAGGTTTCCGTGAAAAATTAATTCTCATTCATTTTCATCACACGTCTCAAGCCTATGCAGTAGAAAAATAGACTGGTAAGCAAGCGAGTAAACAAACTCGGGAACTCCCTATGCACCATCTGAACGAACATATTGCACAATATTGCACCATGCAGTTTAATTAAAATACAAAAAACTAATTTATATATAATATATGTATTAATATAAATAATGTATGATAAATATATGTAATTTATATTACAAATGGTATAGGCCGGTTAATCAGAGAACCGGTTGATCCGAGGCCGGATAAGATTGTATTGTAATTTGTTTTAGTCATTTTCAGTGACATCTTTTCAAATTTTGCTAGTGGGATCAAATGCCTCTGTCTTTTCGTTTTTTTTTCAGAATTTTTGTGGCTCTAATTAAACAATTCTTTTTTCCTTTGTTAAATCAATTAACTTATTTTATCACCTTATCGTTAAAAAATTATTGTTCGCTTCGTATTTTAAGTAAGAAATTTTTGTTTTTAGGTGGGAGATAAATGGAGTGACACTCATTGAAGATAATCACAGATATACCACAGGCTCCGGTCTTTTGGTAATTCCCCGAGCACGTCCAAGTGATTCAGGGCGTTATGTCTGTGTTGCTAGTAATTCAGCAGGCTCTGCAATTTTGCATGCCTCTGTGACTGTAACAGCCCCCTAACAGCAAGAATATCACCTTCATTATTAACAGCTTCACTAGAAGAGTCGGCTAAGATGTCTTGCATTGCTGGTGGTGAGCCTGTGTCTAGTTATAGTTGGGCTAAAGATGGACACCATCTCTCTGAAACTAAGGATTTTCTTGAAATTATTTCGGTGACACGTGAAGATCAAGGAATGTATCAATGCTTCATTAAGAATGAACACGACATGGCACAGGCTTCTGCTGAACTTCATCTTGGTGGTGAGTTAAAATTTATATATCTTATTATCGTTGTCTTATGCGTTTTGGAGAAAAGAAATTTTCATAAAAATTCAAAGGCGGGGATGAAAACGCAAATTAAAATAATCAATGTTATTTTTTAAGTATTCATGATCTAGAAAAGCTTAAACAAATTTTGTTAAAATCAAATGAAAAATAAATACTTAATGTATTAAAGTAATTTTTAAGCATATAAAACAAATTGTTATTTAAGAATGATTTTAAAAAAGACTCATTTTATTTCAAAATGGGTGTGGGACACTTGGAGTTGAAATTTCAAAAAATTCCGACTTTTCGGTAACGAACTCGATCTTCAATCTTTTTCTTGAAATTTTCCTTGAGAATATTTTTATTTTCAAACTGCTTCTTAGGGTCACCAAATGACTATTGAATTTATGTGAAAATTTATAAAATTAAATCTAAAAACACTAAGATATAAGTTTCAAAGATTTAATTTTACGACTTTTTACGACACTCATGGGTCAGAAGTTGTAAAATGACTTAAATAATTCTTTGAAACTTATAACTAACTCATTGTTGATAAAATATTATAGTATCAACAATGTGAAGTGAAATTTTATAAACAATGAAAAAAGAACAGGAGTAATTCATTTTTCTTTTTTTTTTTTTGTTCTTGCTTGTCTTTTTGTAACGAAGTTCTTTTACGCGACTTACAGTAGGGTAAATTGGCAGAATTCGTCACTTGACGTAACAAAAAAGCGTTACAGCTCTCGAACGCCGGCGGAGGAATGCATCTTCGTTCCTCGCGGGGGCCCCACGACCCGACACCTTTGCATTTTTTTATCTTTATATTCCACGCTCTCAAATCAAACCCATGTAATTGGACATAGTGGTCTGTATTTTATTTTATTTTTTTTTTGGAATGTGTGCATAAGGTCCGAAGACCTTTAATGATCAGTGGTCACATGCAGCCAGGAAGAAAATAAAAACAAAAGGAGAAGCATAAAAGGGGAACTCAACTGCGGGAACTGAGAATATGTCTGTTGAGATTAGACTTGAAAGTCTGAAGATTGTAGGTTTTGGGGAAGATAGACGCAGGGAGCTTGTTCCAATCACGGGAGGTCATGGGGACAAAGGAAGATTGGAATTGACTAGTTTTGTTAGTTGTGATCTGAACAGCATAGGGATGCTGGAACGATGCTTCTCTTGTGATCCGTGTGGGATAATTGACTTTAATTCGGCAGAGCAGTGACCATGGTAATATCTGTAGAAGAGAGAGGGTGCAGACACGCTTCTTCTCTGATCTAGTGGCTGAAGGGGTAGAATCACCTATCAGTCTAATTGCACTCCTCTGTATGGCGTCCAAGGAGGAGAGAGCGAATGGGTTTTTTTTTGTTTTTATTCAATGATTTTGAGACATCGTTGATTAAGCTAAAAAAAAATTATCGATACACATCCCTACTATTAAAGATCTATATAGTTCCACAGCTTGAAGTTGAAACATATCCAATCGTATAAAAATATTTATCACTTTCGTCTCTGAATCTAATAACATGTTAGATATTGCCTGTAAAAATTAATTCAGTTTATATGGCCCGAGAGACATTTTCAAATGTTATTCAATATATTGGTTGCCCTAATGTGTGCAATGTGTTTAATAATGAGAATTTTATAGAGACTCCGTAATAAATAGAAGATTTCTTAAGAATTGAAAAAAACTTTTTAAATGTCTAAAAAATTCCAAAGGGGACCCCCCTTTTGAGCCAAAACTTACATGCAAATGCCCATAAGGATTTAACATTGGCTCTATGCATTTTAAAAAATCTGAGAATATACGTTTTAAATAGGATTTAAAAAATAATTGATTTATGAATTTTAAACAAAAATTTTAATTTACAATCAATTTTGAGAAATATTAAGAAAACTGAAAAAGTACATCAGTAAAGTGTATTTCAACAATTTTCACGAAATAAATTTATTGATTTTAAGAGCATGTAAAAAATATTTGATTTTAATTAATTAAAATCGTTATAACCGATTTTGAGAAATTCAAAAAAACTGAAAAGTACTTCAGTAAAGTACTAGTACTTTTAGGCCGATTTTATTCAAAAGCTTATTTTGAGTGCCCGGAAGGGTCCCTAACCTAAATATAAAATTTCAATCTCGTAGCTCGATTTCTTCATGCTTAAAATCGTTACACACAGACCAATTTGCGGGACCCACTTTTTTGGTCTCAGGAGACCTCAAAACGTGTATATCCATCAAAATCTCGACATCGAATTATTGACATAATCGCCAATAATTATTCTCTATATATATTACATATATAGGTAAGAAAAATTAAAAAAGTGGTTATATGGGTTTCCTAACTTTCATAAAGTAGAAACGATCGAATTTATTATCCTTTTTTTTATTGGAGGATTACCTTTGGTTTTCTTATTATCATTTAATTAATTATATACATTCCTTTAGGAAATTATCTCTGCTTAATAGAACTACGGAATTCAAATTTAGTTATTATAACAATCCAATTTAAATTGATATTATTTCTAAATATATTAATTAATTCCCAAAATAAGATTTGCATATTAGTTACTAATTTTTTTTATATATAAAAAAATAAAATTTATGAAACTCTTTCTATTAAGTTAAATTATATTTTTTTTTATTTTCAGAATTTGAATAGCATTCAAAATAGAATAATTACCGTCCATTCAGAATACAAAAGGATTAAATGAACTAATAAAGCTCCGAGTTGAGTCTATATTCAAGGGAGAAGGGTGGAAGATGTTAAAATGAGCTTTCAACCATCCTACCAAATTATTTACACAATTATTGATTAATTACTTCTATCAATAGCAAATTATTTTTTTTATCTCTAGTTAAAAAAAAAGCAGAATTTCATTGAAACATTTTTTATGTTTAAAACCATTGAATGGCAAATTTAATTATGATTAAGTAACGCAATCTTCGACCGCCTTTTCGTCAATCTCATCTCCTGGCAGCCATTTAACGGAAGGATAGATGACAATACCTGCGATAACGTGTGTGTTATCAGAGGATGTTGTATTCAAGCCATTCCCAACCAAGATAAGATGTATCGTCTTTTTTCTTAGGTGCCACTAAATTGAAACAAATTGATATTTTATATTCATCTATAGATAAGATAATTATTTTTTTGACTTTCTTTTAGAATTAAAATATTTTGGAAATTAAATAATAGCCTAATATAAAAAAATCTCGATAATAATAAAAAATTATTTGAAAATATTTTACTTTCCCTGGGCCAACCATCATTTAGGGCCGGTTGCTTCACTTCTAATTAGCTATTCCTCGGGTAAACTAGTTGAGTATAATGTTCGAGTTTTTTCAAATTTAGTTAAGCTAATCATAAGATTAAATAATAGCCCAGATCGTAATTAGCTAGCTAAGACCCAAAGGCTTAAATGAAATTAGAAATACAAGCCTTATTTATTTATTTTTTTTAATTATATTTTAATGTTTATTTTAATTTTTAATAATTTTTAATTTCTCTTAACTATATATGTAATATATAGAGAAAGAAAGTATTGAATCCATGTCCAAAATGCGATGCCGAGATTTTGATGGATATACACGTTTTGAGGTCTCCTGAATCCAAAAAAGTTTTCGCAACATGGTCTGTCTGTGTGACTTTCTATCTGTGTGTCTGTGAACAAAATATCTCAAGAATGAAAAAAGCTAGGAGGTTGAAATTTTATATTTAAGTTAGCCACCGCGCTGGCACGAGACACGAAGCTTTTGAACAAAATCTGCCAAAGAGTATAAGTACTTTACTGATGTACTTTTTCAGTTTTTTTTTTTCAATTTTCTCAAAATTCTCTTTAATGATTGTGTTTAAAATTCAAAAATCAATTATTTTTTAGATGCTCTTTAAAATGTTTATTCTCATTCTGCCCTCAAAATTGTTTGAAGATACTTTACTCTTGTACTTCATAAGAAAAATAGGAGAAATTGTTGCCATTGTAAAAAAATATAAAAACTAAATATATCTCGACACAAAAAAATCTGATGTGACAAGCATTGAACCTTACCTTTGTTAAGAGAAAGTTGTGCTCTGTACGACCAGCCACACTCAAATTTTTATAAATGATGCCTTTATTAAATTGCTAACTTCACAAAATTTCCCTTATACTTCAAATCTTATACTATTAAACAAGCAATGTACGTTTGTTTGTTTGTTTATATATAATCACATGAGTTCTCGAAAAAGGATCTAAAGATTTTTTTCAAATTTTAAATAGATAATATTTCCGGTACCAATATGAAATTATGCTAGGTCTTGCTTTGGGATATCTCGGGTACTAGAACTTTACAAATGTACTTTTTTAGTTTTTTCCACTTTTGTAGAAATTCTCTTTAACGATTTTTTTTTCAAATTTTAAATATTTCCTATTTCCGATACCAATATGACATTGGTAATTTGGAAAAACTCGAGTTACCTACTTTACTGATGTATTTTTTTTAGTGTTTTCCATTTTTCTCAAAATTCCCTTTACCGATTTCTTTCAAATTCTAAATATTTACTATTTGTTGTATACAAAACAAATTGCGCTAGGTCTCGCTCGTCTTTGGAAAATCTTGAGTACTAGTACTTTACAAATGTAGGCTACTTTCTTTTTAGTTTTTTCCAATTTTCTCAAAAGAAAAAAAAAACACCGAACTCCAGCTCAGGTTATTTGCTACAAAAACTCATTTTCGTGTTCTCGTTTACTATATCGATGATCTGCTATCGGTCGAACTTGAAGTTGACTAGAAGTGAAGCAACCGACGTTAAATTAACTAAATTATATTTCAGAATTTGATGCTTTTTGTTTATAATATGTCTTTCAATAGGTAAAGTATCCTCCCATATTTATTCATATTTTTCCGGTTTATCAAAACAAAATTATTGTATTTTTTGAACTATGAAATAATGTTGAAAAACATAATTCAATATTTATTAATTCAATAATTTTTTTCACAAAAGTTTCAAAACTTTTTATTTGTTAATTTTTATATTATATTAATATCATTATACGTATATAAATGGGTTAGTTCTTTTTTAATAAAAAAAAACAAATTCCCTACGTGAAGGGGGTCAAAATGTTTACTTTTTCTTTAAGGGGGGGTTCAAAAAGTTTTTATTAGATTGAAGTTTTTTTATTTCCTTTGAGAAGGTGTGAAATAGTTTTTTTTTTTTTTTTTTTTTTCTTTAATAGGAATCGCAAAGTTTTTATTTGTTATAAAGGGTTAAAATTTTTATCTTACTTTATTGGTCACAAGATGATCAGAGCCGTTGCTTGTATTAAGTGAAATTTTAACAAAATTAAAATCGAAACACCTTTCCTTTATAGTTGATGATACGTAAGCAACACTCAGATTAGCTGACTATAAACCAAAAAAAAAAAAAAAAAAATATCTCTTTTATAGATTCAAGAAATAAAAATAAAATTATTTAAAATAAATAAATATAAAATTAACGCAAAAATGAAATATTACTTGTTACTTTCTCTTAAACTATATATGAAATATATATAGAGAGAAAGTATTGCGATCATGTCAAAAATTCGATTTCGAGATTTTGATGGATGTTTTGAGGTCCCCTGAATTCAAAAAAATTGAGTCCCGCAAATTGGTCTGTGTTGGTGTGTCGGTGTGAACATTTTTAAACATGAAGAAAATGAGCTATGAAGTTTGAAATTTTATATTGAAGTTATGCACCCTTCTAAGTTGTGAAAATAAGCTTTTAAACAAAATCGCCCAAAAAGTACTAGTACTTAATGATGTACTTTTTCAGGTTTTTTTTCGATTTTCTCAAAATTAGATCCAATGATTTTGTTTAAAATTCATAAATGAATTATTTTTTACATGCTTTTTAAAATGTATATTCTCATTTTGCCCTTGAAATTTTTTAAAGCACACTTTACTTCATTGGAAAAAGATAGGAGAATTGGTTGCCATGGTAACAGAATTTAAATCTTTTTCTTTTTAAATTAAAATTCATATAAATCAACTCTTTCTTTATTGTTCTTTAAAAGTATATCAGTAAAATTTTTCGTGAAAATTGTTAGAAGTACTCTTTACTGATGTAATATTTCAGATTTTCAAATTCATTTTCCGGCTTCCATAAATCCACTGTTTAATCCCTATGAGGATTTGCATGTTAATTTCGATTCAAAAGAGTGTCCCCCTTTGGAAATAAAATCGTTACGTATGCAAGATTTTTTTTTAACATTAATTTTTTAATATAGCCTAATATTAATCAGATTAGAAAGAATTTAAATATGTTTATACAAATCAATAATATATTTATAACGTTTATTTCCATTTTTTTTTTTTTTTTTTTTTTTGAGAATGGTCCAAAGAGTTTATGATGAGCAGTGATCACATGCAGTCAGGAAGAGCATGGGAAAAAAATAAATAAACAAAGGAAGACTGGAATTGTCTACTGACATTCCATTGTGACGATGCAATGCATTGATTCGCTTCAAAAGCGGACAGGCGAAAAAAAAATGAAAATAAACCAAATTGATTTGCATTTATAGATTCATAAATTTGAACAAAAAATTTTTTATTCATTTTTTTTAGCGGGGAAAATAATTGACCAATTTGAATAATTTTTTTTATCTTATCAAATTCTCTAGTTATAAAATAATTTTTTTTTACTTAATTATTTCTAAAAATAATGAAAAATACCTTTTAAAATTAGCCTTTTTCAATGTTTCCTTTAAATCCCCGTATGGCATAATGGATTTTAATTATTTTAATTTAATTTAACCGACTATAATAATAATAAACATCTATTTATTTAATTAGCCTAATTACACAAGTCAACAAAAAAAAAAAAAAAACTCTTCTTTTGGTGCATTGAAATTTAGAACTATTATTTGATATATGGGTAGTCCTGATTCCAAAATTAACACCAGTTTTTCCCCATCAGCTTTAGTTTTATAGATATAGAGTAAATTAAAATTTAATAGAAAATCTCTGAATCCTCACTTTGATAACTATTTTCTTTTTAATTTCGTTAATATCTAAGAGATTTTCACTAATGAATGATTTTTGGAAAGTTAAAGAACTATAGAAAATCGGAAATATGTTTTTTGAAATTCAGGGATGATAAAAATTCTATTATGATTAAAAAAAAAAAAAAAAAAACTGAAAAACTTGAATTTTTCTAAACTTTTAGAGGAAAGTACAATTAATGAGACGTTTCGAGAAAATTTTATTTTCTCATCATCAGTCTTTCCTACATAAGGAATACATAATATAACACATTAATAGATAGAAAAAAATCACGTCAAATAAAGACTATGATTTCTATGTATATCAACTATCTGTAACATATTTCTAAGGGGCAACGCCCTAAAAAATCTAGAAAATTCAAAATAATAGCCGCTTTAAAGCTTATTTTCTATTAAAATTTAATTTTCTTTGGAATCAGATCTCCACACATATACCCAGAATTAGCTCAAAATTATTCTGTACCAGTGGTAAAACTGTTCGCATATGTTAGCTAATCAATTAAGAAATAATTAAAATAGTACTGTGTTTTTTTCATAAAATAATTATTTTGAGTGAGAGGGCAAGTCCTGTGAATCTCAGCCAGTCTCTGATTCAGTCAATTCTACTAAACTTGTTTGTATTCTCTGAGCTATCAATAATTAATTTGTATTGTTTCAGATACTCCGCCTCAATTAGTATATCGGTTCATTCGTCAAACAATCCAGCCTGGACCGTCTATTTCTTTGAAATGCGTTGCTTCAGGAAATCCCACTCCTAACATTCGTTGGGATCTTGATGGTTTCCCTCTCCCACAGAATGAAAGGTGTGTAAATCCTTAATCCTTAAGCATAATCAGATTTTTGTTAGAGGAAAGGGAAAAAATAATATTCCTTTCCACACATTATTGATTATTTCGCTTTTATCCTTACATTAATTTATTTCTCAGATTTATGATCGGACAATACGTCTCGGTGAATGGAGACGTTGTGAGTCATGTCAATGTGACAAGTGTTCGTGTCGAAGATGGAGGTACCTATTCCTGCCTCGCCGCAAATAGGATAGCTGAAATTGCTCATAGCGCGCAGCTCAATGTATATGGTGAGTAAAGTGAAATTTTATATTATCCTTTTATTTCTCCTTAAAAATTAAAGAAAACTTAAATTTTTAAATATAAGCACAAGGGCGCTTAGGTTCGATTCCTTACTCAATAGGGCTGTTCGATTAAGCGTTCGAAGGCGTTCGGCGCATGCGTAGTGAGGAAGATCACATGCAAAAGCAATACGTTTTTTCTTAATGCGCATGCACCGGACGCCCTCGGACGCTTAATCGAACAGACTATTTTTAAAAAAATTTTTTAAAGAACAGTGACTTATTACTTTTTTCATATTCTTTTTATTTATTACGTAATCTTAAGTGATATTATTTAATTATAAAAGCATATAAAAAAATACTTTCTCTCCTATATATTTCATATATAGGGTATGAGAAAGTAATAAACATTGTTTCTATCTAGCACAACAAATAGGTAATGTTGTAGATTTGTAGATTAGTGCTTCTTAGGGCCCGACCGAAACAAGATTTTCAACCGAAACCGAAATCGAATTTAGGCCTCAATCTTAGTTTCGGCCGAAACCGAACTTGTTTTTCCTTTTTGTCATTTTACATTTTTATTTTAGGGCAGCGTTTTCCAAACTGTGGGGCGCGGCTCCCTAGGGAGGCGCGGACTAGTCTAAGGGGAGGCGCGAATGTTGGCCATCAAGATCAATTTTCCAAATGATTGCTAGTTTTATAAATAAAATAATAAAATAATTTAGAAGATTCTGGGACGGAGTTTTTAATTAATTAATATTGATAAATAAAAAAAATATTTTTATAGAAATTTATATTTTATAGTATTAAAAATGTTTGTTTTTGTATTATTTTATTAAATGTGTGTGTGTGGGGGGGGGGGCGTCATACGATTTTTCGTAATATTCATAATATTTTTAAGGGAGGTTAAAGTTTGGAAAGCCCTGGCCTAAAGTAAGACTCATTCTAGAAAATTATACTATGTGTAAACCCCAAAGGGAAGTTTTTCAGGGTTTTAATTTTTTTCTGACTAGACGCAAAGCTCGCCGAAGGCGATAGCAATGTTAATTATTTTTGGCTCAAATAAGAATGCCTAGACCCAAAAATATATATATTCTTAATAACTACAAATAATATTTTCCATCTACTATTTAATGTGAAAAAAAAGATTGGATTAGGGGTTGAAAAATTGAAAAAAATGTTTGTTTTTTTTTTTAATTTATTTTAGCTAAATCGAAGCAAGCTAAATAAAAAACATTCAAAAAATAGCGTTGATTATTATTTTTATTAGGAGGGATGAAGGGTTGATTATTTAAGAAAGGCCTTGGAATATTCCAAATCACTTGTTGAGATTTTTTTTTTCCATCTCTAAATATAGTTAGATTAAGTATTTTTTTACTTTTAATAAAAAGGGAATTGTTATTTTCATCTTTTTATTCCTAAGAAAGTCGAATCTCTCGTTCAGTCGATTCGGTGGCCTGACGGCAGGCGCGCCGAGCTGCTCTGTTATTTTTTTTTGTTGTGCTTTATGTGAATCAAAGTGAATAATTAATATAGTGTAACCCACCCTGACCTCGCCGTCAGCCAACACACCCTCTTGAGCGTATTTAAGGTAATTATTATGCATTTTATCGTTGAAAAAAAAATGATAGAAACAAATAATTTGACTGCGAAAAACGATTCTTTTGAATATGAAATTAAATATTTTGCATTTCACTAAGGGTAGAGGGTGAATTTAAGGGGGAGGGGGGTGCAGGTGTCATTGAAAAAAAATTAGTTTTTTATTTTTTATCTTTTCTTAAGTCACCATTATTTACAATTATATTCTTCTATATTTTTGTTAATCAAATTTCCTTAATATGCTTTTACTCAGGGGTGGATTAAAGGTTGAAAATTAAAATAAAATAATTTCATAATAAAATAAAAATTAAAATAATTTTTTATAAATGTATTCAAATTATTTTGAGAGTAATTCGCGGTGAAGGCTCGCATTTCCTTAAAGAGGGGTGGGAGGGGGGAGATATGAAGGCATCCAGGGGGTTAATGCCCCATCCCCTATAATGCATAGAGATTTTTTTTTTAAATACTTTTACTAAAAAATAAGTGCATTCCGTTTGAGTTAAAATTTATATTCAATATTTAGCAAATATCATAGTGGGGTAGAAACATTTTAATGTCATTCTAAAATTTCTTATTACTAGGGCAGAATTAATTTTTGAAGATTTCGAAACTCTCATAAACAGATAACAGGGCCGTGCTTAGGGTGGGGGGCGACCGGGGCCTTTGCCCAGGGCGCAAATTTTGAAGGGGCGCAAGTGCAGATGAATCTTTGAATGCTAATATCAGTGGCGGAGCGTCCGCTAGGCAAACTAGGCGGCAAAAAGGGAAAAATAAAAAAAATTTTGGTTCTGGGGGCGCGGCGCCAAACGGGAAAAAATTTCGGTCCCGGGGGCGGAAAAATTTAGCGTCTCTAAAAAAGGTAAAACATTTTTTCGGACGGTAAAAAAATTTTGGTTCCGGGGGCGCCAAACCGGAAAAAGTTTCGGTCCCGGGGGCGGCAAAAATTAGCGTCTCTAAAAAAAAGGTAAAACATTTTTCCGGACGGGAAACATTATTTTGACAATGTAAAAAATATATACAAAGGGCGCTAAGGGACTAACTTGCCCCGGGCGCTAAATAACCTAGGCACGGCCCTGACAGATAATAATAACACTGCGTAACTTAGGAACCCATCGAATGCCCTGCAAAATTTTGTAGGGATTTTTTTCATTAGGTAGAAAAGTAAGATATGATTAGTCCACTTAGAATTTTACTGGGGTGAGTTAACGCATCTTTTTGTATATCGAACTAATCTCAATTCGGATTTTTACTTTCTCTTACCTCTATATCTATAAGTTAATATACATATATATATATATATATATATAAAGAGAAAGTATTGGATTCATGTCAAAAATTCGATATCGAGACTTTGATGGATATACACGTTTTGAGGTCCCCTCAATCCAAAAAGTGGTTTTCTCGACATGGTCTCTGACTATGTGTGTGTTTGTGTTCACTTTAAAGCATGAAGGAATTGAGCTAGGAGGTTGAAATTTTTGATTCAAGTTAGGCACCCCCTAGTGCGTGAGAATAAGATTTGAGAAAAATATTTTTTTTCAGGAATGAAAGTTAGAAAAAACGAAGCCAGAATTTTTTCTTTAAAAAATAAAATAGCTTAGCTTTCGGCTTTGGTCAAACACATCCTTGGAGCTGTTAGAGGTCATCCGAGAATGGCTTTTACCGGAACGTAAGCTGTTAAAATATATTTTTAAATAAAAAATGCTGGCTTCGTTTTTTCTAACTTTCATTCCTGATACAAATTCCACCAGCCATGAAATACCCTTATACCAGCGTTTTCCAAATTGTGAGGTGCGGACTAGTCTAAGGGAGGCGCGAATATTGGCCCCCAGGACCAATTTCCCAAATGATTGCTAGTTTTAATATAAATAAGAATAAATAAAAAAAATATTTTTATATAAATTTATATTTTATAGCATAAAAAATTTTTGTTTTTGTATTATCTTATAAAATAGGGTGGGGGGGGGGGAGGCGTCATAAGATTAATTATTTTTAAGGGAGGCGTGGTAACATAAAGTTTGGAAACCACTGTTTTAGGGTGTTCCGCCTCTTTTCGACAAAGCGGAAAATTTTTTTCACCTTCCGTGGAAATCATTTTAAAGGCAAACATTTTTTGGCCCCTTTTTCACTTGGCGGAAATTTTTTTATGACATGGTAATGTTTTTTTTTCCGCCTCCTCTCCAGAACCAGAATTTTTGGCCGAAACCGAATATTCGGTCGGTTCTTATTGCTTCTTAAAGTAGTGGACCGCGGCCCCCTAGGGGGCCTTGGATTACAAGCGGGGAGGGGTGCACGAAATGTAACAAACAAATTATTATTGTTAAATAAGTTTAAATACTTGGATTATAATTATAAAATTTCTATATATGCATTGAAATGTTGATGATCCGCCGACCCTGCACCGCGGGATTAAAGCGAAGAAAGAAGAAGATTGAAATATTGAAATGATAATATATTTGCGACCGCTGATAATAACCGTGTTTATCTTTGGAAAAAGTTCTTTTACGCGGCTTATGGTAGGGTCAATTGGCAGAAAACGTCACGTCTCAAAAAAGCGTTACAGCGCCCGAGCGCCGGCGGAGGAAGACGAAGCTAGCCGAAGCCTTGGCGAGGCCACTCCTACCCCTCTGGTGGGGACAGGCTCTAGAGAATTCTGTTTCTCTCTATCCCTCTCTATATTATTTATAGGCCCTATTAAAAAAGAAAATAGGAGGCCCGGTTATTGACTTTTTTTCCAAGGGGCCGCGACTTCAAAAATTTTAAGATGCACTGTTGTAGATACATTTGTTTTTAGAAGTCCTAGTAAAAAACAAACTTCTTTCATTAATTAATTTCCCAATTTTTTTTTTCTAGTATTTATATAAACTTTTTCTGTAGAAGTAAACGTCACAAGGTTGAACCAACGGTGTTAATTTAGGACGTATAATATAACGCAAATAAGCATTTTATCATCGTCCTGAAACTCTTTATTATATAATTCTGATTTCGTTTGAAATATTATTATTAACAAAAGTTTATTTGTTATGTTTCGGGTTCGTAATTAAAAGAGATAATTATGAATAATCATTTATTTAACAGAATTACAAATGACGTTAAAAATAAAACCATCATTAGAAACAAAACTCCTATAAATTTTAATAATAACATTGTGTCACATCGGTCACATGTGTCTGTTTCCGCTACTTTATCTAAATATCTAAAACGTTACAAAAAAAGTAATCTACTATTAAATTTTCTATAGCCTGACAAATCAAAGGTAGAAATTATGGGGAAAATTGTATCTGATAACATACACATTGTATCTGATAACTGACACATATAAACTAATTAATCACAATTAATAATAATAGAGCAACAGCCACCAAGATCGTCGCGGTCAAGCAACCTCGGCTGGGTGGCTTTGAAAAGCCAGCGAGTAGAACGTCCCCCAGTTGTCATCATAAAAAAATAATCGAGACAATATAAGTCGAGAGGGAAATTAAAAAAATATCTATTTTTTTGCAATAATTTTGAAATTTGCCGTTTTTCGAAAACATTCCGCGTTCGGTAAACATAAATTTTGTTAACTTTATTGAAGCATAAAATAAACATCACAAACTATAGCGAGGCAATTATAGAATTTTAAGTAGCCTAATTAAAAAAATCTGGTGTGACTGGTCACACAGCATACAACTTTCTCTTGCCTTCGGTAATCGAAAGTTGTGTTCTATTCTTGCCACACCAGATTTTTTTGTATTGACACAAATTTAATTTCCGACAGTTCGGTACATTTGAATTCAAGATGTAAAATTTATAAACTGAAAAAATTTATATTTTGTTACCATGGCAGCCATTTCTTTTATCTTTCCTATGAAATACAAGAGTAAAGTGGTCTTCATAAGATTTCGAGAATATACCTTTTAAAGAGAATCTAAAAAATAATTGATTTTTGAATTTTAATCAAAATCGTTGGAGCGAATTTTGAGAAAATCGAAAAAAACTTAAAAAGTACATCAGTAAAGTACTAGTACTTTTTGGCCTATTTTGATCAAAAGCTTATTTTCACGCCCTAGCTGGGTGTCTAACTTAAATATAACATTTCAACCTCCTAGCTCAATTCTTTAATTCTTTAAATTAACACACACAGACAGAACATGTCGAAAACCACTTTTTTTGATTCGCGGGACCTCAAAACGTATATATCCATCCATCAAAATCTTGACATCGAATTTTCGACATGAAATCAATACTTTCTCTCCATATATTATTTAACATTTTCTATATAGGTAAGAGAAAGTAAAATTTAAAACAAAATGGTATTTTTCTTTCCTCCCCTTAATATTATTCCAGGTAATTTTATATTATTAAATATTAATTTAAATAATTATAATTAATAATTTGCAGGATCTCCGTACATCCGGCCAATGGGGGAAATCTCTGCAGTGGCGGGAGAGACCCTTAGAGTTACTTGTCCTGTTGCTGGCTACCCCATCGAGGTCAAAAAGTGGTACCAAGGTAGGAAGCAACTGTCTTTTATTAATTAATTAATTTAGACTTTCACGATTGTTATTATTAGAAATATAGTGTGTCTTTAAAATATATAAGTTCTCTCTGATATTTTCTGGATTGCGGGCCACGTCTGATTCGCTGCTGTTTTTGTCGGTGGCCTCAGGTGCCTCCAGCGAATTGGAACCAATTTCAATTTCCATTCAAATGATAACGAACCATGATTACATCCAAGTCTATTTACACGTCGCTCATATATAACCCGAAATATTTACAACAAAGAAGCTCCTTAATCAAAAACAAATTGCAATCTTTTAATATTTTTTTTATACGAAATTAATTATTTAATCTTTTTTACTAATAAGAAAGGTGTTTGTTATTTTATTTTTTTTATTGTTAGATCTCTTCATTATTGATATATTCAAAACACCCAGAGGTTGACAAATATTTTATCACTTCAAATGCCAATGAGATTAAACCGTGAAATGAAATGCGATTTAAAAAATGAGCCCTGAGGCCTCATGGGGGAGTCTTGGGGGAGGGGACTCCCTGTGGACACGTGGCCACCCTGTCCACCCACCGTTTAATCCGCCTCTGGGTTTACTTTACTATCATTCATTATTAATTCACCTTTGAAATTTGATAAAGTTATGTCTTGCAGATTGGATGATCAAAGTTAACAAGAATTGCATTTGTGGACTATAGAGAAAATTGAAGTCGTCATTATAAAATATTTGAGTTTGATAGCCTATCTGAAATTTTTATTCTTCTAATTACATGACAAATAACCTCTTAACCTCTTTTATATCATTTATTTTAAACGAATTTAACACATGGGCCATTAAGTTTCGGGACTTACCAGAAAAAAACACATTTTTTTTGCAAAATTGAACTTTATTCTTCACCTCCCATACAATCGATACTATCTATCATTCCATTTTTTTAAACTTTTATGGAACGATTTTTCTTTGGCCTCAAAATAGGCTATACCCTCATCATTCCCTGGAGCATCTTTTTGAGATATATAAACAGGTAGAAGTCAGTTGGGGCCAGATCTGGTGAATATGGGGAGTGTCGTTCGATTTCACCATCGTTTTCATCTACTTATGGATCGATGCAGAGGAGCAAATGTAGAGTCACTTGACCTTCCATATATCGACAATGACTGAACAGAGTGTCATGAAATTTTGACACGTATTTTGTGAAGGTTGGTACTACTGAAAAACAAAAGCGACATGACATTTTTGGCGCCATCTGCGTGTCAGACCCGGGAATTAATAACTCATGTATTAAAGTAAGAAAATATTCATTTTTTTTTTTTTTTTTTTGACAAGTTGACAATCAAAACGGAATTTTATATTCTTAAGTAGGTAGAAAAATGAAAGATGCAGCTAAAGTTTTTTCTTTATTTATTTAATTCACACAGCTGACGTTTCGGTTCCGTGTTTGAAGCCTCTTCAGAACTGGCGTAAAGTCATTATGTAAGTGTCATAGTTTATACATTTTTTAACCAAACCCTTATACATGTATAATAAATATATACACATTATGCGATGGCCAGGTATATAAATAAAAGAAAAAAGTAAAAAAAAAAATTAAATAAAATTTAAACAATAAAAAATAAATAAATAAAATTTAAACAAATAAAAAATAAATAAATAAAATTTAAACAAATAAAAAATAAATAAAATTTCAATAAATAAAAATAAATAAAACTTATTTATGTACCTGTTCATAGTGTGTATATATTTATTATATAATGGTTTGGTTCAACAATGTATAAAATCCACTGTGGCACTTACATAATGACTTTTCGCAAGCTCTGAAGATTGTTCATACACCGAACCGAAACGTCAGCGATTAAATAAATAAAGAAAAAACTCATTTTTCTACCCTCTTATGAAAAAAATAAATCAACCATCTTCTAAAATCGACTCTTGTGCTTCCTGATTTCAAGTGACCAATGGCCATTAAAACTGATACAATAAGACCTTATGCTTTTTATTACATTAGATAAACAATTATTATAGCAAATTAAGTTTTATGCCTTGTCAAAACATGCACCAGTTTACAGTCGCAGATTTGATTTGGATTCTATATTTGTGCCGCCCCTGCCTGTTGGTAGGTATGCCTCCCTCCCGACCCCACTGGGATTAAACTACCGCCGTCTAACTTAGACGTTTGCAGTAAGAAATTAATACAAGTTTTTCTATTAATATAATTAACCAAGAAGACGCTTCAAGGATAAATTTTTTTTTAAATAAGTTGATTTGAACTTGGAATTAACTGATTTAACTTAATCCCACAGTAAATTGGCTTTTGCATAAAAAAAAAAAAACATTCTTTCTACCCAAATTTCTCATCTTTTCTAAGTAGGAAAAATTCTACATGTCTAACAAGAAAAAAATTAATTTATATCACTTATTTTGTAGCTGGATTACAAGACGGGTTAGAAAAATATTTTATAACTTATGCTTATATACCAATTTTATTAAAATCTTATTAATATTAATAATATAAATTTGCTTTTCATAGTGAATTTTTCACCTCATGATGGTGCAGAAATCATGACCGAAACGTTGTAGTTTTTTTTTTTTTAGTTAATTTGTATTATAATTTACTAACTAAAATAAACCACAATTAATACCGAAAATGTTTTTTATTACTAATAAAAAAAAAGTATTTTTAAGACGACAAACCTCTGACCTCTTTGATAAAATTATTCAATTATACTGAGGGGATGATGATGATGCATCACCTCAAATTTCATCAAAATTTAATAAAAAAAAAAAAAAAATATGACGTCAAATTAAAAATAAAACCGACTTATATTTAAGGGGATGATTACTCTCTACCTAGGGACGTTAAAATGATAAAAATTCTTAAACAAATTAAATAAGGAAGATAATTAAATTTTCATCTTGTATATTGGAACTATTTTTTAAAATTTCTTACTTGACTCGAAAAAAAATAGTTGTCTTTACTTGACCGGTATTTATTATTTATTCCTGGGGTTTAAATTTATTATGGATTCTATAAATTTTTTAACTTAGCTTAAATCGAATTTCCAAATTTAGTTGCGGTTAAGTTCATATTTGATTGGTTAATAAAGGGTTTGGAGATAACAGGATCAATTTAAAACCTTCTCATAATTACCATCTCTCTTAATATGGTCTAACCAATAATTGTGAGATGTTAGTTTTTAACTGAATTGGTCAAATAATTTAACTTGGGACATATACCTAACTTGGGACAAACGGAAAATTTTTGTTATGATGGATTGCATGCCCTGGTCAGTGACGTAGTGAGCTTAAATAGCGCCCGGGGCACAATACCTTTTTAGCGCCCCCCCCACTCGAAAACCATATAATATTATATGTAAAGTATACAAAATTATAATATTAGACTGGCACTATATTTAAAATATATTTTCCAGAAATCAATTATAATAAAAATAAAAATTATCCAGCAATTTTTTGTTTTTTTTCGGACCATTGGGCCTCCCTTTGGGAGTAGCGCCCGGGGCATGATGACCCTCCTTGCCCCCCCTCACTACGCCACTGGCCCTGGTAAGGAAGTTATTTTATCGGGCACTCCTGTGATTTCATTTGTTATGAGTAGAAGTTAGGAGTGTTGTGTTTTTCCCGAAATATTCAAGGTGTTTTTAATTAAAAATTATAAAACTTTAACGAAAAAAAAAAGCAAATTTTTTTCTGATATATAACATTATCTGTTCCTCTTAATTTATACAGTTCTATAGTCCAATTTCCCTGTCATTACCTCGAATGATAAGTTACTCAATTGGTCCAGTTCGAATTCTCTATTATTTTCAATGTTTTTTTTATGTTTATTTTAGTAAAATTTTACATAATTGTCTTAACTTGGAACAGTGTCCCGTTCGCATCCCGACTCATAAAACAAAAATTTATTTCAATTGAATTGGCTATCAATCAATTGAAATAAATAAAGACGGGGTCTAAATGGCCTCTGATGCTGAAAAATACCAAATAAATAAAAATAAAAAAGCTTTCACAAAAATAAATTAATAAATTTGGCTGTTGATTGCTGCAGTTCTGCTCTTTTTTATGAATCTAATCCACTCAAACAATTGTACTCTATTTTTAAGAAACATTATTGATATTCTAAGCTTGATAAATAAAGCTTTAACATGCCCCAATATGGAAAATCAACTAAGTCCCAAGTTAGGAATACCAGAGACTAACTTGGGACAAGCAAACTTTATTTATTTATTTTTTTTTTATGTTTCTTTAATTATGAATTTGTATTTTTAAAACTACAAACAGTGTCCAGAAAAATGATGTTATAAAAATAAATAAAATCTTTTAAGTTTGCTGGTGGTACCATGCCGAACATCAAAACTGTCACAAGTTAGGGTATTTGACTGTAATTATTAATATGGGAGTTTTTAATTATAGACCACATTTTGTATTAATTATTTATTAAAAATAAAAATATTGTCGGCCTACGTTTCGATTGCTTATTTTGCAGTCATTATCAAGTACTGTGCACTTCCTCCGACTGAAGTTAACTAACTGTTACGATTGATTGAATTTTTATATTCAATGACGTCAGCGCCATCTACAGTTTTAAAAATAATAATACAAACAACAAAAGCTTTAATAAACACATTCTTGAAAAAAATATAATATATTGAATTAATTTATTTTAATATTTTTAGGTATTTATAAATTAATTATAAAGAATAAAACAAATTAATTAAGAAATTTATCATCCTGGCTGAGGATTAATTTATTAAGTAAACATGCTAATTTGGTAGAATATGGTGCGATTTTTCAGGTGACCGGCTGTTACCAATCAACAGACGTCACCTGGTCTTCCCCAATGGTACCCTAGTGATCGAGAAAGTGCAGGCAGGTGTGGACAATGGCACCTACAGGTGCTGGGCGACTAATAAACACAACAAGAGTTCTACGGCCATTGCACGCATCAATATCATGGGTAGGCAACCCCATTTACACCCTCCCTTAGCTCTGAGTGCAAATTCTATTCTATTTCATAATTGATTTCCTTTCAATTCACTTTAGCAATATATAATACAGTAGTATAAATTATTTTTATATTATAATCTAATTAAAACAACCTGTAATAATCCCCCCTCTACTTTATCGTATACTCAAAAATTACTGAATCTCTCAAAATCGTTTAAGATAATTAAAATATTAAAGTAATTTTTTATCATTTTTACTTTCTCTTACCTATATATAGAGAGAAAGTATTGCGATCATGTCAAAAATTCTATGTCGAGATTTTGATGGAAATACATGTTTTGAGGTGTCCTGAATCCCGCAAATTGGTCTTTGTGTGTGTGTGTGTGGACAATTTTAAGCATGAAGGAAATGAGGTACTAGGTTGAAATTTTATATTTAGCTTTAGGCATCTCCCGAGGAGTGAAAATAAGCTTATGAACAAAATCGGCAAAAAAGTATTAGTACTTTTCTGAGGTAGGGTCGTCCGCCTCCTGTTTGTAAACAGTCAACCACGCTCAATTCCGCAAATATAGCCGAAAGAGGTTAGATTTCTGCTCACGAGAGGGGGGAGGGATCACCGGCGCCCCAAGAGCGAGGCAATAAAACAAAAAAATTGAGAACTAGTACATGTCTGAGGTATTTTTTCAGTTTTTTTTTTCGAATTTCTCAAAATTGGCTTTAATAATTTTGATTAAAATTCAAAAAATCAATTATTTTTTACATGCTCTTTAAAAACTATATCAGTAAAATTTTTTGTGAAAATTGTTTGAAGTTCACTTTACTCATGTATTTTTTCAGTTTTTTTTTTTCGATTTTCTCAAAATGGGCTCTAACGATTAGTATTAAAATTCATAAATCAATTATTTTTTAGATCATCTTTAAAATATGTATTCTCATTTTGCCCTGAAAATTATTTGAAGTACACTTTATTGATGTAGTTTTTTCAAATTCATTTTTCGGCTCTTCTTCCCATAGAGACCATGTTAAAATCCCTACGGGGATTTGCATGTTTCGCTCAGGGGCCCACATCTTGTGGGTACGTGATTGGCGATCACGAGCTGCCCGAGCTGGGTCAGGCAGGCCTTCAGTTCTTTCTGTCTGTCTCTTCCTTCCTCTTTTCAACAGGCGTCAGGCCGTGTGACGGGCCGGCCTGTCCTATTTCTTCCGGTCGCAAAAACTCATGATAGGGTTGGAGGGAGAAAGTTAGGTCCGCCGACCCCGCATCGCGGGAATAAGTCAAGGACAAAAGAAGAGGGGATTTGCATGTTAATTTGGGGGTATGGGACCAGTCACACAAGATTTTTTGTAAAATCTTTTTATTTAAAATACTATTTACAGTTGGCGAATATTAACCAAAAGTTCTACAAGAAAACAACAAATTTCGGCGAGCTAGTTCGTTGCGATTTTAATTTATCATGTTCATACATAGATACATTATTTCAAAAATACTTTTATTAGACTCAGGTGGACGAACATCGAATTTTATTAAAATTGGCTTGGGCGTGGATGTATTAAAGAAACCCAGATAACAGTTTTTGAGATACTATTGATATATTTAATTACAAAAGTCGAATTATCAAAAGACCATTATACAATAGCGAAATAAAGATTTTGAGACATTGGGGTAAATTTACTGCTGGGTGATTGGCTTCCGGGCAAGGGGTGGGTTCAACTCTCTGACTCTTATAAAGTAAATTCGAGCTATTTTTATATTCTCAAACATTAGTTACTGTTAGTGAATTTTATTATTCATCTGCTAATTTCACAGTGTCAGCAATTATTGGCATAAACCAATATTTTCATATAGAGTCATTCCATATGACGTGATCCAAAAAAAAAAAAAAATTATTTTTGCTTGCTCTAGCATTTTTAATTTTTTAAATTTTGCTTATATATTTTTTCTCTATATAAAATTTACTATTGTATATAGTAAAAAAATCTTTTTTTCTTATCTCAATTAATAAATACTCTAGCTAATTTGTTTTTTTTTTTTTAATAAATGATTTTTAAAATTTTTTATAAGTAGAAAACAAAAAAATGTTATACTGTCGGAGACTTCTTTTAATCGATCAAATAACTATATGCTATATAATTGGAGTGCTTACATATAAACAAACGTACATTTCGCGTTTAATAGCATAAGATAAGATTAGATTTTTCATCCAGTCCCAATAATCAATAAATTTTCAAAAAATAAAAAGTTTTTAATTTTCAAAAATCTATAAAAAAAGAAACGAGACGTTAATTTTTTTTATCTTCTCTATTGAGGAGTATACTATTATCTATCATACCTAAATGTCATACGTAAAAAAAATTAACTTTGAAATTTCAACTCTTCATATAACCACTAAAAAATGAAAAAAGTGATTTTCGTTAGCTAACTTTGAAGGCCATTTTCACTAATTAGAGTTGAATTAAGGCTTTTAATGTAAAAGACTAAAGTTTAAGAGAGGAATCCGCTGAAAAAAATGATGTGTCCAACAATATTATAGCTCTATTGTGTCTAAAGGTATTTATTTTAACATTAATATCTGAAAAGTTCAGTTTTACAAAAAAAAAAAAAAAAAAAAAAAAACGTCTAACCGTAATCTAAGCAACATTTAACTTTCGTTATTCTAATCTTACACTCCATAACATGAAGAAAAATTATAAATGTTATTTCTAATTTAAAAATCTGGTGTGACTGGCAAAATGAGAATATACAATTTAAAGAATCTAAAAAATAGTTGATTATTGAATTCTAAAAATTCGAATAAAACTGAAAGAGTACATCAGTAAAGTATTAGCACTTTTTGGCCGATTTTGTTCAAAAGCTTATTTCGAGTGTCCGGGAGGGTACCTAACTTAAATATAAAATTTTTTTAAATGTGTAAAAAAGCGACCCCCTTTTGAATCAAAATTTACATGCAAATCCCCATAGGGATTTAACATTGGCTCTATGGAAGGAAGAGCCGGAAAATGAATTTGAAAAATCTGAAGTACTACATCAGTAAAGTGTACTTCAAACAATTTTCACGAAATATTTTACTGATATATTTTTTAAAGGGCATATGAAAAATAGTTTTTTTTTTTTTTTTTTTTTTGTTTGTTAATAAAAACACTCACACTTTTTTCTCATTCACACACATTCAGACAATCTTTTCGGCAACTCAGGCCATATAAGACTTTATACGATAACCGTTATTGAATATATATTAATATAATGTTGGGTAGCGAGGATGCAGCCAAAGAGGTTTTGGACCAAAGAAAACAACAATTCCAAGTGAGACGTTTCGGCGAAAGTTTTATTTTGCCATCTTCAGTCCTTCAGGAATTTTTTCATGTACATATTCATTATGCACATGTGTCATTTGGCCAAGTCGGTTTTTTAAAAATTTCTACTATGAGGGCAATGGCTCAGTGAGTTTCGAAGTATTAAATATTAATATATTAATATATTTGGGGTCCAGGTAGCCTTATTTAAGCCAGGTATTCAAATGGATTAAATAAAATCATCGGACTGCCTGGGATCCGAACCCGCGACCCTTAGTATATAAGGCTGGCACGCTAAACCATACACCAAGCCCGAGGGCGAAAATAGTTTATTTAAATGAATTTTAATCTAAAAAAAAAAAAATTTATATTCTGTTACCATGGCAACCTATCTTTCCTATGAAGTACAAGAGTAAAGTGTGCTTCAAAACACTTCAAGGGCAAAATGAGAATATACATTTTAAAGAGCATCTAAAAAATAATTGATTTTTGATTTTGGTGGAGCGAATTTTGAGAAAATCGAAAAAAACTAAAAAAGTACATCAGTAAAGTACTACTTTTTAGCCGATTTTGTTCAAAAGCTTATTTTGAGTATCCGGGAAACTACCTAACTTTAATATAAAATTTCATTCCGGAAGCTCAAATCCTTCATGCTGAAAATCGTTACACACACACACACACACACACAGAGAGAGACAAACAGACCAATTTTTGCGGGGCCCACTTTTTTGGACTCATGGGACCTCATAACATGTATATCCATCAAAATCTCGACATCGAATTTTTGACATGATCGCCAATCTATATATATTTCATATATAGGGTAAGAGAAAGTAAAAATGATCAAAAAACAAAGTTTAAATTTGCAACCTCATTTTCTCCATAACACATTAAATGTAGATACCTCCTTTGTGCTAGCAGGCCAGCATAATTATCAAAAAATTGATGTTAGAGAGGAAAGTTTAAAAGTGAAAAGTTTTTTTTCCACTTGTGGCTCTCGTGTCTGGAATTTAAAAAAAAAAAAAAAACCTGAGATTCTGGAAAAAAGCCGGAGGGTTTGGCATATTATTATTTAAGTTGTTTTTGAGTATATCCCTTTAACCTGATTTGAATCCCTTTCTTTCAATTAAATAATGAGACATATAGTTTATACATTCTAAATTATGCATTCTTTTATTGATTTAGCTTTACATTATATTAAGATTCTTTTTTTCCGTAATATATACACTTTCTCCATAATTCCTTTTCAATATAATTTTATTTATAATCAATACAAGATAAAAGAGGATTTTTATTAACATTTTTTCATACGTTAATATAAAAACATTTTCTTTTTTTTTCTATTATTTTATTATATAAAACTTGAATATGAAAAAAAGAAATTTAAAAATTTCATTAGACTTTTATATTTTTAAATATTGAATTTTTTTTATTAATTTTTTTAAATATTAATTAATCTTTTATATTTCAAACACCGAATCTTTTCATTTCCTTTTTTTTCTCTCTTTATCACAAAATCTTTCTTTCTTCATTTTTTTTTTTCGTTTATTATTCAAATATTTTATTTGTGTTTATTAAAAATTCTCTTTTTTTTATCATGGACCTATTTTATACATTTAAAACAAACAAAGATCTTTTTTTTATCACCCTCTGAGACATTTAAAATTATTAGGAAGTTTCATTTTTGTATATAAAATACCAAAACGATTGAAAATCATCGATATTTCTGTTTCTTGGGAACCTCTTAATCGTTTTTATCTCTATATATTTTATAAAGAAAAGAATATCGCATTTAGAGAATTATTTAGTAGCTTACTAAATATATAGAGAATTTTTCGTTAGAAATTTTCAATATGTAAATTTGCTTATTTCGCTTACGCCTTGTCATTAACTGCACCCGGGGATAAAAACCGCACGCCCTTACTGCCTCCTATATATTTGTCCATATACCATTGGTACTTTATAAAAAAAAGCAAAGGTGTGGAGTAGTGGGACACTCCGTCAGGAACGAAGTTCCTCACGCCTTTTATTCAACTCCGAATATAGGCTTCGGCTAGACTCGCCTTCCTCCGCCGACGCTCGGGTCCTGTAACGCATTTTCGTTACTGCTGCTTTTTGTAACGTGACATTTTCTGTCAATTTAACCTAGCGTAAAAGAACTTCTTTTCAAAAATACTTTGGCTTCTTATTTTATATATTCATTATAAACATATTTTAAATCTATATATATTATTCTCAATTAATGATAGTATTTCAATTCCTCCATTAGTGCGCTTCCTTACTGAAGTAGGTCAGAACAAAAGATAACACCCTTGGAGGAATTAAATTTATTATGAGAATCGACCTTGATAAGGACAACTTGATCTGAGAAACTTGAAAGTTGTAGAGTTGATTAGTTTGTACATCATTATGGCTCTCTTAGGGAGAGGATTTCCATTCCTTAACCATTTCGGCATATATTCTGTAAATAAAATCAAAAGTTCCAATTCCTACTCACCCCAGTTCAAAGATTTTGTTCATTTAATGAAATTTTAAGATTAGACTAAGATGATATTTTTCAAAATTACGATCTCAAATTTCCTTTTTGCACATTACAAATTACTTAAATAAATATCTAGACATGCTTTTCGGAGATTTTTTAAATTAAAACTTTTTCAAACCCCCATTTTGGGGAAAATTTGTTTTTCAATAAATAAATTTAATTTGAAATTTTAAAAATTATTTGTAAAAATTATTGAAACAAATATTTTTTTATAAAAATTCATTGGTTTAATGGAAAATATTTAATAATTTATCTACCTCATCCTTCTTCTTCCCGTGATTGGAACAAGCTCCCTGCGTCAATCTTCCCCATAACCTACAATATTCAGACTTTTAAGTCTAATCTCAACAGGCATCTTCTCAGTTCCCGCAGTTGAGTTCCCCTTTTATGCTTCTCCTATTGTTTTTATTTTCTTCCTGGCTGCATGTGACCACTGGTGGCACATTATAGGTCTTCGCACCTTATGCACCCATTCGAAAAAAAGCCTTATTCCCGCAGTGCAGGGTCTGCGGAATCGTTTTTTTGCGACTGGAAGTAATAAAACAGGCCGGCCCTTCGCACAGTCTGACGACGCTTGTTGAAAATATAGAAGGAAGGGACAGGCATGTAAAGAACAGGACTGCCAGTCCCAGCTCGGGTAGCTCGTGTTCTCCATCCACGAACCACAGATGTGGGCCCTTGAGCATAATTTATCTACCTCATTAATAAAAGAAAATAATACGGGTTCCGAGATCCCCTCAGGAATTTTCCAATCAATAAGGGTTGATAATTAAGTTATTAATAGAAACTGAACAGGTTAATGAAATATATATTAAATATTTATTGTAGCAAATGCCATGTAAATGTTAGACCAGGTTCTTATTTTAAAAAATACTTTTTTTTTAATTTTCCAGATAATTTTTATCGTGTTTATCAATTTAATAAAAAATGCTCATATTATCTGATTTACCGGTATATTAAAAAAAAATTGATGAGAAATATAAATTTTCAATCAGAGATTACAAATTTTCACAAGTTAATTTTATTTAATCAATTAAATCAACTAATTTTAGAGATATTGAAATTCAAATTTATTGCAAAATTAATCGCTTTTGATATACTGTGTTAATCAAAAAGATGTATTAGTATATAAAATTATATATTGATGGAATTGTTATACACTTTAATAGCAGAATTATCTATCTGTATCTTTGCTTTAAACAAACAACTGTTTTAAATATTAAAATTGAAACTTTAATATCATCATATAAAATAAAAATATTCATAGAATACATAGTTGAATATGACGATAGCTATGTATATGTTTATATAGGCCTACTCATCTGATGTGAACAACCGCACTGCGCTTTTACCTCCTGTTGCGCGATGTGCTGTCAGACCAAATTTTTTTGTATCTACACAATACATTTGAATTCTTCAGTCAAACCATATTTTTTATTTAAATAGTCATTTCGGCTGCTGAGACCTTGTCCATTCTTGTCAGTCTTTGAAAAAATTGAAACGATTTGAATACATCCCGTTGAAAATTTAATAAATTAATTTATTTTTCTATAGAACTGACCTAAACTATACCTGACATTCACAAGAAGAAATATACTCTATTATATATCTCATTAAATTTATTATTATTAATACAAAAAATAAAGAAATAAACAAGATAAAAAATAAAATTTATAACCTGGGTTGTTGCCAAGGGCGGATACAAGGGGGGGGGGGGTAAAGGGGGTAATTACCCCCCCCCCTCCGAGATTCGAAAAAAATACCTTTTTTTCGCAAAAGATTTTTAATGTGAAATTTTTAAAATTAATACTTAAAAGTTTGATGTGTATTTATATTCTGGCAAACAAGTACAGAATGCGCTTTTAAATTACCGAAATTAAAAAAAAATAGTGTGCTGTGCGACGAGTCACACCAGATTCCCCCCCCCCCCCCGAGAAACACCT
Organism: Euborellia annulipes; assembly: GCA_023213315.1. Classification (NCBI taxonomy): domain Eukaryota; kingdom Metazoa; phylum Arthropoda; class Insecta; order Dermaptera; family Anisolabididae; genus Euborellia; species Euborellia annulipes. Next base: position 57,093 of record JAKCPI010031471.1, on the reverse strand, counting down.
CTGGATCCGCCCTTGGTTGTTGCTATACTACGGTGGTTGCTACTTTCTTCTGATTATTACCTAACAAAATTAGTTATAAATTATAATTAATCGATGATTTTAATTTTTTGGTATTTTCCTTAAAAGAAAATGTTTATATTAAATTAAATGAAACTTCATTCTTCTTTCGTTTTTATGAATGTCTGCCTTTTTAAGGTGGTTTTACCATACCACTATAATACTATACTGGTTGAGATGGTGTGCCACTTGTTTTTTGTTGCAGTCCCCCCCCAAAATAACCCCTTTCAGCTTCCGTACGGATTTGCATCTGGGCGAGCGTGTGGGCTTGCAATGTATCATAAGCAAAGGGGATGCCCCTTTAACTGTTCGCTGGCTCAAAGATTCCCAAGAACTTCCTACACATGGAGCTGAAGGCGGTCTACTCGTTCGTAGCTTCGACCAATTTACCAGCGTGCTCAGCATCGAACGGCTTGCTCGAGAACATGGAGGGAATTACACCTGCATAGCTCGAAATTCGGCTGCGAGCGCTCACTATACTGCACAGCTTCAAGTGAATGGTATTTTTCGCCATTTGTGTGCACAAATAACCTGATATTGGTGTGCGTGGCGTGCGTACGCGCGTGTGTCCGTGCGTACGTGCGGGATGTTGCAGTACCACCGGCAATTTCGCCGTTCGGATTCGGCGAGTTGTCCGAGGGCGAACGAGCTCGAGTAACTTGCACCGTGAAACGAGGCGATCCGCCCTTGGCCATCACTTGGCTCAAGGATGCTCGTCCGATCCCTGCCGCCATGACCCCGCATGACCATGACCACCTTGACCTGACTATCCAACATGTCGAAGAATTCTCTAGTGTGTTGGCGATTCGTAGCGTTAGCTCTAGACATAGCGGCAACTACACATGTGTCGCGAGAAACCCGGCCCGGACAGCGAGCTACACCGCACAGCTTCTGGTCACTGGTAACTAACCAAGGCAGGATGAACGCATGACACCTTACCCCAGATCTGGTAGCTTATTCTGTATCTTCTACAAACAAAATCAACAAAAAAAATTTACGGAAAAAAGCTTCCAGATCGATTCCTAACCACATCAAGCAGCCAGAAACATACCCAAATCAAAATTTCATGAACGTTCAAATTCCCATAGACACGCACTCTACAAGTGCACCTTAAAATTATGATATTAAAGCAATTCTTTATATCCTACTCCTTTCATTGCTTACACACTTTAAGTTAGCTAGTCCCTTCGCTTGCTCAGACGCATGGTGGACTTAAGACGAACTTCTGTTGCTTTCTTAGTCCGAGAATGACAGCTGTATCTGACTTGACTATCACCGCGTTGGATGACTAGCGGTTGACCAAAGCCAAAGCCTCCTCTCTTCAGCAACCAGGTAACCTCATGCTTCTTGGCATGCATGAACGTTTTCTATTCTTGTTTTATTTAAAGGCTTGTTAACGGTTGATTCACTTAAATACTAAGATTTTAACATTTATTTATTGCAGCAAAATGATCATAGCCTAAGTTGTTAAAAAACCTCACATTACAAGGCAGCAACAACTTTTTCCCCAATCCCAAATTTATTCTGCACTCCATCTTTAACATATTCTGTCATCATAATTTGTATCTTTGTATCTTATTTTAAATCAAGAATCCTTTGCAAATGAAGGGTCTCTTGGACCCAATGCTGCTTCCGTGCCTTTGCTATAAGCTTTAGCTGTCATGTGCCACTCAGCCTGTTTACGCTCTGCGCTCTGCGTTTCGGGATTTTGGCAGCTGATGCGTTCGCGTTGTTTTACTTTCTTCATTTTTAAACACTAGCATCTTACATCGTCGTTACTTTTTTGTTTTAAATGATTTTTTTCTTAAGAAATTTAGGGCAGTTTTTTACTTTTTAATTTGCAAACTAACAGTTCAACAAAGGGAATATGTTAACTTTCAATTACATAACTATAGCAATATGGTAAAACAGGCCCTTATGTTGAAATTCATTTCAAGGTAGTCTGACGTACGCGGTTCTGAGATTTTGTTTTAGAAAGAAGAAGCGGGAGAGAAGGGTTAGAATTTTTTAAAATTAAAAAAAATTTTCAGTCTTTTGAAAGTGGAATATTATAAAGTATCCATGCCTATAAAGGTTAAAATAAAAAATTATAATAAGCCTATAATTGTAATAATATTAAGATTCCAAAATATATAGAGTAAATTTGGTATTTCTGGGGGGTTGCCTCCATAACATCCTTTTATTTAGAATATATTTCTGAACATATAAATGCATTATTTTCAGTGTTAAAGTGAACTTGTTCAAAAATTAAAAAAGCTGCGCAAGTTTTGCACAAAAGCCTAACAGTCTGCGACTTATATAAGGCAACCCCATATGTGTAATTTTTGCTCTACACAATATTTTTAATTTTTGGACAAGTCCCACCTTTAAGGCAGTGAAAATGAAGCATGTCATGTGCTTTGAAATATTTGCCGAATAAAAGAACCTCAGGTGAAGTGAATAGATCTAGATCTGATGATTTTTATTTCTCCATATTTTAGTTTTAAATTATAAAACTGGGGCAATTCAGTAGTATAATATAATATTTTAAATTTATACTGATTGTCGATTTATATTATTTAAATTAATTTAATTAATTATAATATATTTCAAATAAGCTCATGAAAGTGAAAACATTAATGAGGCGAGTGGAAATACATGGCAGTTACTCGACTCTCGAAACCTACCGAATATCCTTGAATTTTATTTTAATTTTAAGAATTTATTATTAACAATCTAGGATTAATTTTTTCGAAAAATTTCAAATTGTGCAATTCGGCGGTTGCGAGATTTACTAACGGAAGGAGCAAAGGGGACAAAAGTTCATTGAAAAGTGAAGTCTTTAAATTAAATTAGTTAAATTTTAATAAATATTTTGGTTTTCAAATGTTTCTTATAACATTTTTAAATAAAAAATTAATATAATAATTTCACAAAACATTACATTAATTCACATATAAACAAGTTGTCTATTTTTATATTTTAATTGGTACTTCTTTTAGAGATTTTATTTTATTTATTATTTTATTAACTTAGGGGTCAATATTTTGAATTTGTGTTGATTTTTTCCTAAAACCTAAAAGTTGGTTGTTCCCAGCCCTTGTCTCCAAATTTAGAACTCGATTTTCCGGGATGGAGAAAAAGAACAACTATAAAATATGAAAAGATTTGCTACAACTGGGAAAAAATGCGAGTCCTAATTTTGAAAATTTTTTAGAAAGTTTAAAAAACAAGGAGGGAGGGTGGGATTTTGTTCACAAAAAAATATCAAGTTTTCTATCAATTATTGATATGTGAAGTAATTTAGTTGAATACTTATGTATATGTGTTTCAGATTAACTTGACTATAAATCATCCAAATGTTTGAATTAAATTGTTTAAAAAAAAGGATGCTGAAAAACATTTTGATAATTTAGTTGCTAGAAGATTATTTTCTCATAATTTTTTATTTTAATCTAAATAAAAAAAAAATAAAAATAAAAAACAATTACTTACCAATATTTCACTTTTTTCTATTTTCGATCACTTTTTCATAATTTACGTAAACGGGTTCATATTAATTATTGAAAATGTTATTTATAGAAAGATTTTAAAATTATTGTTTTTTTAATTAACAAATTATTTCATTTTCTACATTTATTATTGTGAAAATTTTATTTGTTTTATCAGACGTTCGGCGCATGCGTATTAAGGAAAAGCATATTGCTTTTCGTTACTGCGCATGTCATCTTCCACATGACGCATGCGCTGGATCGAACAGACCTTTTATCTCGACAAAGAAAATAAATACCATTTCTCTTTTCTTACCTTTTTAGTTACAGGTTATATTATTCTCATTATATATTTTTTATACATACAAATCATTTAACACAACAAAAAAAAATTTAATATTTTCACTAAATTTTATCTTCTTGTGAATGTTATAGATAAACAATTTGAAAACAAAATTTAGAAGCTTGAATATTTTCGATACATCATTAAATTCTTTGAAATGACTTGACTTTTCCACTTTCTTATGCAGTTGCCAGTGGAGTGCATGATGAGGTCCTTCTATCCCCTCTACACAAGGACCCCACTAATAAATCTTTTGGGTTTCAGTGCCGCCCACATGGCTTGTGGAACCGCATAACGTCGCCGTAAAATTGGGTCAGCAAGCTATTCTCAACTGTAAGGCGGAAGGTTTTCCTCAACCGATAGTTTCTTGGAAGAAAGCCTCTGGTTAGTGAAGTAATTAAAATAATTAGGTGGCCTTTGATTCATAATTTTTCATCTTTGTAGGTGAAAAAACAGGCCATTATGAAGAAATTCAAGATCGACATGGTCTTCAAATTTACGAAAATGGGTCTTTAGTTTTAGATTCTTCTAATCCTGAAGATCAGGGAAATTATCTTTGCGAAGCCAGTAACGGAATTGGAATTGGTCTTAGCGCTGTTGTTGCTTTAACTGTTCACGGTAATTAATGATGTTCCTATATGTGGGACTGCAGGCAGAACCGGGCCTTTTATCTTAATTGAGCTATGAAAAAAAAACAATTTTTTTCTTCTGATAAAAAAAAATTGCTTAAATCACTACTATAATAATAATAATAATAATAATCTTTATTTAATGCCATGTTTTGTTTAATCAAGTAGTCTATTTAAAAGCTTGACCTCTTGAGCTTATTATGATGCACTCATGATTAGGTTCAGCTGCAAAGATAAGAAAATAGAAACATTATTTAAAATAGGGTACATCTCTTTAAAAAAATCTTCATTCTTTATTTGAAATTTTTAATGAATTAAATATAAGTATATTATAAATTCTTTTTTTTTTTGGAGTTTAGGCACGTGTTATCATTAATAAAAGAATTTGATTTTCTGTTTAACTGTGGTTTATTTGTAAAAATTACAGCGTTTCGGCCACTAACTCTGTGGCCTTCTTCAGGTACAATTCAGCTAAGATTGAACCATGTTTACAAAATTTACTTTTTGTAAACATAGTTCAACTTGCACTTTTTACTGCACGAATGAACTATTTAGAGATTTATATGTAAAATGATATTTTTTGTTCATAATAATTTTTACAGTTTAGAGAGTGTATACTACTATTTTTAAAAAATACACTATTTGAATTTCGTGTCAGATTGTATGTAGAGGCGCTGCGATCGCTCATGCAATGCAGAGGGCAGATGGCGTGCATGTCGAGATGCGGCAGCCATCTTGTTTTTTCTCAACTTATTCAAATGAGATTGTCGCAGATGTAACAAACTATGTAATCTTAGCTGAATTGTACCTGAAGAAGGCCACAGAATGAGTGGCCGAAACGTTGTAATTTTTACAAATAAACCACAGTTAAACCTGAAAATCAAATATTTTATTAATATTATAGATTCATTTAGAATAATTATAATTATAATTTTTTTTTTTACTCAGATTTATAATCTATCTCTTTTATGTGGTAAATGAAACAAACTGTAATAATAAAGAATTTTTTTCCCAGCTCCTGTACATTTCAAGGTCCGTTCTCGAAAGGAACTTGTCCGGAGAGGAAGAACTACCGTACTTCGATGTCATGCTCTTGGAGATACCCCAATCAATATCACTTGGCGGAAAGATGGTACCGATGTTGCCCTACTGGACCGCATTAGGTGAGCTAAATTTTATTTTTAAATTTTCAAATATTTCACGATGGGTTACAAATCTCTCTTTAAAATGTATATTCTCATTTTATCCTCAATATTGTTTGAAACACACTTTACTCTTGTACTTATAGAAAAAATAGAAGTAATGGTTGCCATGATAACAAAATATACAAAATATTTTTTTATATTTGTTTTTTTTTTGTTTTTTATTCTAATGTACCTTATTAAATATATGTAGAGGCAAAAAATTTGCTCTGATAAGCATAGAATACAATTTTCAATTACCGAAGGTAAGATAAAGTTGTGTGGTGTACAACAAGTCACACCAGATTTTTCAAAAACGTGTCCCCTTTTACTCTATTTTCTACCATTATAATGAAGTTGGTTAATTGATGGTTTGACAGGCATTGAAGGGCGATAAAAGGGATAAATAAATCGTAAAATCCAACATACTGTATTCGATGTTTACATTATGTATAAACGCATATACGCCATCCTCTCCTTCATCTCTTGGGAACATTCTACGACTCGACATGATATAAAATATGTTAGGAAGGGGCTCGAGTTTGCTCTTATTTATTTTTAAATTGCTAAGCCACTGATTAAAAATAATGAAAAAATTAACATTTTAGAGAGGGAATGTTTTCTCTCTCGGGGATAAGTTTACCATTTGATCAGACTCGGGAAAACAAGTTCACCTTCCAACCACTCTTCCCATTTTCCATCTAACTCACATACAGGGTGATTTAAAAAAAAAAAAATTGAAAAATCTAATGTTACCCCATTCATGAGTTTGAGAGAGTGAGAGAGAAAGAAAAAATCAATAAAAAAAAGAAAGTGTGTTTGCAAATAGTGATTAACTTACTGTTGAAAAAGGCACGAACTCAAAAGAACCTTATTTCTTAACTCTCCTTCCTCCTTATCTCTCCTCGTTTATCCCTCGAGAGCCTTGTTCTCCTCGGATCTATTTTAATATTTAAATTTCTTGAATTCAACACCCACGGCATAGCGATTCATAAAAGTTGGGGTAGAGAAGAAAGAATCATTGAGTAAAAACGATGAAGAGAGAATCACAGATTTTTATAGCAATGTCCGCTTTCGGCTCAATAATCTTCACCCCTGGACTTTGCAGACCATCGGGGCTCAGGACTGCCTGAGGCGCATAGTAGGCTTAATGATATACGGTATTTACACGAAAATAATATACTAGGGATTAATCAAATGAAAGCGACTTACTATAGGTTAAAGAATGGGCTTAATTGGAAAATGAAATATATAAAAAAAATTTTAATTTTAGATTAATGGAAGTTTATTAAGTAAAAAAAAAATATGAATTTAAGTAGCTAAATCTTAAAAAAAAAGTAAGTAGTCGAGATGGTAAAGGCGTCATACATATGAAGGGAAGAAACCAAGAGCTCGTGTTCAAACCTCTCGAGGGGCGATTTTTTTAAACTAGTTTCCTGGAGAATTTATTAAAAAACTGAAAAAATACATCAGTACTACTAGTACTTTTTGTCCGATTTTGTTCAAAAGCTTATTTTGAGTGTCCGGGAGGGTACCTAAGCTCAATTTCTTCATGCTTAAAATCGTTACACACAGACAGACAAACCAATTTGCAGGACCTACTTTTTTGGACTCAGGGGAACCTCAAAACATCCATAAAAATCTCGACATCGAATTTTTGACATGACCGCAATAGGCCTACTTTCTCTTTATATATTTCATATATAGGGTAAGAGAAAGTAAAAAAAACTACTTTTGTAATACTTCGAGATACTTTTATAATACTTCGAGATAACAAGGAGGGTTCCTCAATATAGCTCAGATATCAATCTTTATGTAGTATAAGGCTAGCCGGAGAGATAAATTAATTTCAGAATGATTTTCCCTGCCTCTTGTTAATTAGAGCGACTGATAATGATGATGATTGTTGGGAGAATATCGTAAGAGAAACTCTCAATATAATTTTCTTGAATTGCAGTTTGAAAAATGGCAGCGACGGCGAAGGTATTGTCGTAGAACTCACCGTTCGGGAGGCCAGGTCTGAAGACGGAGGCATTTATAGCTGCTTCGCTAAGAACGCATTCGGTCACGATCAAATGGCAATTCACCTTCTTGTTCAAGGTATAAATATCATATTCACATCGCAATTATTAAAAATCAATAGAGCAAAAATTGATCAAATAAAAATAGAATACAATATTTAAATTAAAAATGAAAATTATTTTGAAATAACAGCTACTTTTAGGGCCGGTTGCATCACTTCTAGTCAACTAGTAAACTTATCCGACCGATAGCAAATCATCGATATAGTAAAAAGATTCGAAAGTCATAGTCGACTAGCTTATCCGAGGAATAGCTAGTTAATTAGAAGTCAAGCAACCGACCCTTAGAGTCACTAAAGTAAGTATTTTTTTGCCGTGTGAGATCGATTTTTCTTCATGGAATTTTGAATTGTCCTACCACCATAGCTGAAGACTATATGACAATTTTTTTAAATTACCCAGGTGAACAATGATTTTGCTGTCGGGGTATTTGGAGCTATTCTTGAATATTTAGGTAGCGCTGATTCCAAAAATGCCATCAGTTTGCCTCATTACGTCTAGTTTTAGAGCTATGGAGAAAATTAAATTTTAATAGAAAATGTGCTCTTAAGCGATTTTAATTTTGAATTACGTAGTTTTTTTAAGGAGTTACCCCTTAAAAATATGTTAGCTCAGGGGCCCACATCTTGTGGGTATGTGGATGGCGACCACGAGCTGCCCTAGCTGGGACTGGCAGTACTTCTGCTCTTTGCATGTCAGTCTCTTTCCTTCTATATTTTCAACAGGTGTTAGTCCCTGCGACGGGCCGGCCTGTTCTATTCCTTCCCAGTCGCCAAAACCCCCCACCCCCTCCTCCGACCCTGCACCGCGGGATAAAGGCGAAGAAAGAAGAATATTATTATTAAAAATATTCAGATAGATGAATTACATAGAAACATAAAGTTTCAATTCAATCGGAGGTGATTTAGACGTGTAAAACACGGCTAAGAGTTTAGAAAAATCGAATATTTTTCAGTTATTTTAATACCTCTAATACAATTTATTTCATCCCTCAATCCAAAAAAGATATATTTACGATATTCTGTAGCTCTTTAGCTTTCCAAAAATTATTCATTCGTGAAAATCAATTAATAATTAACAAAATTATAAACAAAACAATTATCAGGGTAGAAAAAAAAACTTTGGCTTCCTATCTTTTAGGCGCTTTGCTCTTTTCTACAGTAGTGATCTCATAGCACGTATAACTATTTAAATATATTTAACTATTTGGTTCATAATTTCGCTTATAATTAATAGATTTTCACTAATGAATGATTTTTGGAAAGCTTAAGTAAGAACTATGGAATATTATAAACATGTTTTTTGCATTCAGGGATGAAAAAAATTATATTAACGGTGTCCAAAGTTAAAAAAAAACTGAAAAAATTCTATATTTCTAAACTTTTAGGCCTATTTTGCACCACAAAATCACCTCCGATTGGACTGAAACTTGGTATTTCTATGTAGTTCATCTACCTGCATATTATTAAAGGGTAAAGCCTTAAAAAATTTAGGTAATTCAAAATAAGAGCACATTTTCTAATAAAATTTTATTTTCTCTATAGCTCTAAAACTAGACTAGATGATGGGGCAAAACTGATAACAATTTTGGAATCAGCGCTGCCCAAATACCTAAGAATAGCTTCTAATACCCCGGCAACAAAAAAAAAGGTCTTTTTTTGCTACTTTTTAAACTCGTATTTTATTATTATATCATCTAATTTCTATATAAGGTATCATTTATAATAATATTTATTAAAACTATTTCAATTAACACATTTTTTTTTGAATGTTACTTTATCATCTGTAATATTGTAATGCTCGTCAAATCATATAATTAAATTACAAATGTTTAAATGCTAAAAAAGAAACTTTTATTGTCAAAGGCCGTGTGCAGTGCTTACCACCCCCTACCTTACCCCTGGGGTTACGCGTGCCATACACTTTGGGAAACACTGATTTATCGCATCTCCTTCTTTGGTATCTTCTCTTAATTCATCATCGAGGGGACGGCGACATATCTGCCTTCTCAATTAAAATCCATTAGAATTATTAATATTTTGTCTTTGTTATGTCTGGGGACTTGTCCTTTTTTAATATTAGGAGGACTTTATATAAGCGAAAAAGGTTTATCCCCATTTACAATGTCTCCCTTTCAGAGTGGTCTATTCATTAATTTTTATACCAATTGAAAGCAAAGACATCGAAAAAAAAAATATACAAAAGAAAACCACTCTGAGCAGACTCTTTCCCTTCACTTAAGGATTGCTTTACATTAAAAAAATTTCCGTAATTAATAAAAAAAAATATTCATAACAAGTATAAAAATATAAAAAAATTTCTCTAAGCATGTGCTTAAATTTATAACATTCACAACCATTAGCTTTCGTTGAATAATTTTTAAATTAAAATAAACAAATAATTTTGTAAATATATTTAATTTGTATAAGGTGCAAAACCACGGGATAGGGAAATTGAGGGGACCTTTCCTCTAAAAATCAAGGCCGGATTTCAGCATTGATTATTCAAAAAGCAGCCTAGGGGCCTACACCACGAAATAATTTTTTTTTAAACCACTATACACTAGAAAAGTGTAACTTATACTCCAAATTCATATTGACGATTGATCAAATAAGTTTCAATGAGTAGACCATTCATGGATTTTTGGATTCATGTCAAAAATTCGATGTCGAGATTTTTTTTTATTTCTTACTACTCTTCTAATTATACATGTAATGAGTCTAGTCGCGTAGATGTAGACTCAAACACATTCATAGTCTCCGCATTCGAAGATGACTCAGTATCTCTTTCACTAGTTCAACTGTGTGACAAGGAGGGAATGCAAAACGATTCAACAATCAGTAGCATGAATCCAGCCAGCTACCTCTACCTTGGATAAAGGAGTTTCACTTCAATTTAAAAAAAGCAAACGTGTGGGGTCGTGGGATTTCCGCCAGGAACGAAGTTCCTCCCGCCTTTTCTTCAACTCCAAATAATAGGATAATTTAACTCTTTTTTGTTACGTGACGAATTCTGCTAATTCACCCTACTGTAAGATGCATAAAAGAACTTCGTTCGAAAAATTTGATATTAAATTAGTTGTTTATAATATGATATTTTATTTTATTTATTGAAGAGAAAATTTCAAATCGATATTTAAAAAAAAATTGAAGTGAAAACTTTTTTGAGCAAGAATATGATCGGTGAACAAGATACTGTTACAATATAAACCCGAGACTAAGTAAATTGTACTTCTTGACAAAGTGGCGGCTATTGATCATCAGGCTGTTTGTGTTGTACACAGAAGCGCCAGCTGTACCAACCAATGTGCATGTGGCTAACCATGCGAGTCGCAGAGCTACCATCGCTTGGACCGCTGCACAGGACGGCAACAGTCCTATTACTAGGTACCTGGTTCGCTACGCTCACGTACAAGGTGAGTTTGAAAATTTTACTTTTCTTGCTATTTAAAGTTTGATTTTTTAAAAATGATAGTCTTATATACCTTAAAACAACTGCCGCATATAAAAACTTACTATAGATACTGGATGTAATAGGAGGATTTTAGAAATATCCAGGTTTTTAAAACAAATTTTCTTCAATAAACTTCTTTTTTGGTGCGATATCGATCCAATGATCTGAAACGTGTAAGGCGTCTCTCCCAACTGAGCAATATGTACAACTAGCAATACGAGATATTATTGCATTCAAATTGCTGGCGATTCGCTTGATTTTCCGAACAAAAAATAGATTACACAGGCCAACAAAAAAATTTTTTTGGTGCATTGAAATTTAGAGCTGTCCCAGCTCTGATTTCAAAAATGCCATCAGTTTTTACCCATCAGCTCTAGTTTTTAGAGATATAGAGATGCAGATAGTTGAAATACATAGAAATAGAAATATTAAGTTTCAGCCTAATCTGAGGTGGTTTAGTGGTACAAAAAAGTTTAGAAAAATTGAATTTTTTGAGAATAACTAACGGAGTTTTGTAAAGTTAAAAAACTATAGAATATCGTAATCGTTTTTTATTAAAATTTAATTTTCTCTATATCTCTGTAGAGCTGATGGAGCAAAACTGATGACATTTTTGGAATCAGAGCTACCCATATATCTTTGCATTTTGATCAAATTAAATGTACAGTAGTTCATTTATAATTATCTTTTCCCAAGATACCTAGCAACTAAAATCTATTTAGATGGAAATATTAAAAAACATAAAATTCAATTATTTACTGTGTTCAAATTTTTATTTACTATTTAAATACAATATATGAATGACAAAGTGGTGAGAGTTTCTATTTATTCTCGCATAGAGAGTAACCATTCCATTTACTAAAGTGAATCCACAACATCTCTATCAGTGAACGCAGTTTGTGCCCCTTTGCAAAACATTCGAAAATGGAACGGTTTGTGTCAAAAAGCAATCAAATTAATACACATTCTCTCATTACATTAATTGAATTGGGATTTCTTTCTTTTAATTCTGTAAAAGGAAGTAGTAGGTAATAATTAATATTTTATTCAATAAAAAAATTCAATTCAAACTTGAATTAATAAAAATTTTAAATATCTTTTTTTAAGGCTTAAATAGAATCCTTATTCAAAAAAGTTCGAGAAAAACATATTCAAAAAATTTTATATCAATTCTTTGATATTTTTAAGGGTTCAGATTATGTACCGAATGAAAAAAAAAAAAATTCCAGTATATATGTGATTTAATCAAATAGAAATTGGTGAATGAGATTCTAGAAGCAGTGATATATAATTATGTGTCTTTTATCTCTTTTTTATGTTACATATAAATAATTATTTTTTTTTTTTTTACTTACGTATGAAACCGTCAAAATATATAGAATATATATGATTATTGTCAGAGATGGATGAAATACATCATATAGAGTAATTGAAATACAGAATTCTAGAAAATCTTTATCAATATTAAGAGGAGACATGTATATATACGAAGAGGAGACATGTATATATACGAATGTAAATGTTTGCTCCCACTCAATAAATTTAGTAGAAATTAAATATAAATGTAGAACGAAGTCCAAAAAGGACACGGTCAGAGTCCTAAATAAATAAAATAAAATATTAACAGGAGAAAATCATTGCGTCATGTATGGTGATTATGGGTCAGACAGGTGCAGCATTAAATGACTTTTTAGAGTTGTGAGATGTTACAAATAAGATTTTGTTGCTTGATTTTTATCTTCAGATAATTAAAGTTAGAAAGGATCGGAAAAAACCTACTCCTTTTGATATAGCTGAAAATTGTTTGTTATAGAAATAGTAAGTACCATGTATAGGAATTTAATTTTTCTACTCAACGGGGGTCTATTTGGCATGGAATATATTTGGGTTATCTGTTTTAAGTTAACATACCATAAGTACTTGTTTTGGGATTAGATGCTTGGCAAGGACCTATACAAGACGTCGGTGTCTCTGGAACTCAATCTTCTGCAGTCATCACAGGACTCAGACCCGCTTCCACATATGTGGTACACGTTCTCGCTGAAAATACTCTCGGTCCCGGTCTTCCAAGTTCTGAAGTTCGTGTTCATACCGATGAAGAAGCGCCTGGTGCTCCTCCTCGACAGGTATCGGCAGAAGCAACTGGAAGTACCGAATTGCTTCTTATGTGGCATCCGCCTCCAGAGGAAGATCGGAATGGAGTTTTGCTCGGCTTTTACGTAGGCTACAGAGAACTTAGGTACGTGATAGGCTCTTGCATAACTTCCGCCTGTAAAGATATTTACTATTTCCTCCAATAAAATTTCTATATCACAAAATAATTGATCTTTTTTTATTCACGTCCAAAACTGGCGGCGAACAAGAAAATTTTTATTTCAATTTGCAAGCATCTAATCATAAAGAATGAATTATAACTGAAATTAATTAAAATAAAACATTTCTAAGGTCTAGGTTATTTTAGTTTGCCTTAAAAAGCTAAGATCACCGAAGGATTCTTAATGACACCTAAAAGGACCCTTTTAATATAAAAACCCAACGATTTCAAAATCTAGTAATTTGAAATAAAATTACAAAATTTGATTCGTATTTCCTAAGAACTCTGATACTCAATAAATTTTATTTTATTTAAATTTGTAGTCAACAGAACTATATATATAAATAAATTAGTTGAATATATAGTGCATTAAAGGTAAAATTCTCTTAAGATTTTTCGCAGCGTTTAGGCCTATATGCAGATCTTATTCCTGATAAGAATATTTTATTATTTATTTTCTAAAATCTTTTTCCCTATTTTAGGCATATAAATAAATACTATCTTCCACTAAATGAATATTTAATATACATTTTTTGTTTACTAACAATAGTTCTTGTTTGCTTATTATCGGGTAGCGAAGCAGACAATGTTCGGCAATATAATTTCACAACTATCCCATGGAGGACAGAAGGAAAAGAAGAGTTACGTTTGAAGAATTTGAAGAAATTCTGCAAATATGGTCTAGTTGTTCAGGCGTATAACAGTCGAGGCCCAGGGCCTCTCTCTGCTGAAGTAGTTGCTCAAACTCTTGAAGATGGTATGTTTTGAGGTAAAATGCTCAGTTCAATAATTTTAATTTATTATTTGTTTTATTTTTCTAGTACCTGAAGCAGCACCAAGAGATGTTCGTTGTAGTGCTTCTTCCGAAGAATCTTTATCCGTAAGCTGGCAACCTCCTCCTGATGCATTGGTCCACGGAGTCATTCAAGGATATCGTTTATCTTATGAACCGCAGCTTTCACATGAATCATATGGTCAGAATACATACTTTATTACATCTTTCATCATGTTAAATTTTTTAATGAGGTTGAAGACATTTACTAGAAACTCGCTGTATTAATAATTGTAAAACCTGATTGGTTTTAGACTCAATCGAAGCACGAGCCAAGATGACTACAGCATTAACAATCCAAATACATGGTCTACTCAAATATACCAATTATAGCATCGAAATTGTCGCTTTTACAAGAATGGGAGATGGTGTTAAATCCTCCAAGATTTATTGCCGCACCAAGGAAGATGGTAAAGAGATATTTTAAAGAGCTTTTTTTTAACACTCTACTATTTATCAAAAAAATTGAGAGTATCATAATTTAAAATTTTGTTTTAGTCCCTGGACCACCAGCTGCAATTAAAGCAGCACTTGCTTCTTCAGATACTGCTGTTGTTGCTTGGCTTCCTCCACTTCATCCCAATGGCCTTATTATCAAATACAATATATACGTTCGTCTTGTCGATGGTGGTCAACAGGTACTAATTATATTTAATTTATTTTCGAAAATTTATTAAATTTTTCAAATCTTCTTCTTGAACAAGATAGGTAAGTTAGATTAATCTTTCTTATTTTGTTTTAGCTTGATGCTCGGTCAATTCCTCACATTTTAACAAAAGATCTTCATTATGAGCTGAGAGGTCTTAAAAAAAGGATACGTTATGAATTTTGGGTCACTGCTTTCACTAGGATAGGAGAAGGTCAAAGTACTTCAGTTGTCTCTTTAAATGTATCTTCTAAAGGTAAATTTATTTTGAATGAGATATTGATATTGATATATATTGATATTGATATTTACAAAGTTTATACAATAAATTAAGGATTAAAAAATAGACTTAAAAATTGAGATTTTCTTTTTGGAAGGATTCCAAAAGCTTACATTATTTAGTCTTGAGCTTAAATTTTATATACATAAAAAGTGCTGGGCATTATTTCAAATATTATATTTTTTTTTTCAAATACTCTTTTTCGTTCCCTTATTATTTATAATAATTACAAATTACAAATTTTCAGTCTTATGTAGTATTGTAGTTATTAATATGTAAAAAGCCTTCACTTTTTCCAGTGGAGGTTTCATGATTTGTTAAGGTAAGGGAAGGGCAAAATTTATGGTGTAGGTAAGGCGAAGAAACAGAGGCACAATCAATTGAAGGAGGGTAATTTAAATAGTTCTGGATTCAATATTTAAATAAAATATTCTCATTTTTACTTTCTCTTATTTTATCAGGGGCGTATATAGAAATTTTTTCGGGGGGCCTGAACTCAAAAAAATTTTCTGCAGAAAATTTTTCTTAAGAAACTAAATTTTTTCCACACGAAATTATTTGCGGAACATTTTTTCTTTTGCTGAACCAGTTTTCCATCCTGCGGAAAAATTTGTTGCCCTGATGTCTGTATATCCCTATATATGTATATGTGTTTGGGAAATTTCGGGGGGGGGGGGGGGGGCGGGCCCCCCTCGCGTATATAAGTAGGGGGGCCTCCTTATATACGCCCCTGTATTTTATAATAAAATATTTTCTATTAAAAATAGTGAAATGTGTATACTAATATAATTAATTTAATATACTGAGCATTATTTTAAATAATATGTGAAAAATTTAACAGAATAGAAATTTATTCAAGATAATAAGGAATAATATCCAAAGAAGAATGCAGCCAAATTTATTTCATTTGATTTTAATAAAAATTCTAATCACTTACTGACGTTTCGGTTCGGGTTTGAACCATCATCGGAGCTACAAACATGGAAAATAATAGAATCATAAGATGTTTTGTTTTACAAATCATTTGAAAAGACCCATTAAATTAATTAATCATACCTGTGATTTCCCGCTATTATACAAAAATATTTTGAGATTATATTCAACTATTTTATATTATAATAATTTACTCTATCTATACTACCATAATAGTTTGAATATATTGTTTAAAAAACAAAAAGACAAAATCACAGTTATGATTAATTAATTTAATGGGTCTTTTCAAATGTAAAACAAAACATCTTATGATTCTATTATGTTCCATGTTTGTAGCTCCGATGATGTTTCAAACCCGAACCGAAACGTCAGCAAGTGATTAGAATTTTTATTAAAATCAAATGAAATAAATTTGGCTGCATTCTTCTTTGGATATTATTCCTTATTATCTTGAATACATTACTACAGCTATAATCAAATATTCAATTATTAGAAATTTATTTTCATGTTTAATTTAATACAATTTTTACAAATTTTTTTATTTGAATTTTGTATTTTTTGAAGAATTTTTAAATAATTTCAATTATAACAATAATTTTACAAATAATCTCAGGGGGACAGACAGCTAATGGCAAGACAAATGGATGTCCTTTTAACCTAATCTAATCTAGCTAGTTGTGGAAAATAAGTAAAATAATGAATTTTCGTTAATTAAAAAAAAAATTTTTTTTTTAGTTCCAGCATCTTTATTGTCATTTGGAGGAAGATTTATAATTCCATGGAAATCGGAAGCTCGACTTGACTGTCGAGTAGTAGGAGTTCCACCTCCTGAACGTCAATGGTTACAGGGTGATATTCTTGTAACTAAAATTCCCACCTCTCAAGGTCCTAGAGCCAGGATTTCCATTTTAGTGGATGGCTCTCTCCTTATCACAGGTACTCAAAGAAATGACCAAGGAGAGTATACATGTATGACTTGGAACGATTTTGGAAAGGATATCGTTACATATCAGTTAATTGTGCAAGGTAAAGAGAATTTTAAATTATTAGTCAGATCTAATATGTATTATATATTATTTTTTCAGTTCCACCAAGTGCTCCATTACTCCTTGCCACTAGTAAAACCCAAAGTACTGTCCAACTTCAATGGAAATTAGGAGATGACGGTGGAAGCCCAATTAGACTTCTTATTTTACGATATAGGCTCGAACATGGGGAATGGTTGGAACGTGAAATTTCTGTTTCTCGGAGTACATATACACTCATTGGTCTACGATGCGGAACTTTTTATCATGTTGAGGCTAGTGCTCGGAATGCTGTAGGAACAGGCAAATCTAGCGGACCCTTAACAGTGAGTAAGAACACCAACAAGATTACTTCTTTTTAAAATAATATAAACGTTTTTATTTTTAATTCAAAAACTTTTTCTATAGGATAGGAGTAGTTCCTCACTTTTTAGGGGTATAGATAAAGTGACTATTTTTCTATTGAGTAAAAAAACAGAAAATTTTTATCATTAGCATAATATTAATCATTCAGATGCAAAATAAAACTTTAATCTTTTTTGTCTTAACAAAATTTAACAAATTTTTATAAAAAGAACAATTTTTATATAGTTACCATGGCAACCATTTCTACTGTCTTTACTATGAAGTACAAGAGTAAAGTGTGCTTCAGATAATTTTGAGGTTAAAATGTGAAAATATACTTTAAAGAGCATCTAAAAATAAATTGATTTATGATTTTTAATCAAAATCTTTAAAGTGAATTTTGAGAAAATCTAAAAAAAAAAAAAAAAAACTAAAAAAGTAGTACTCTTCGGCCGATTTTACCCAATAATTTCTTTGCCCATATTCGATATAAACATATAAATAATTTTTTTGGAACGAAGTTTTTTTACATTAGGGTTACATTAGGGTGAATTGGCAGAATTTGTCACGAAACTTAAAGTAACAAAAAAACGTTACAGAGCTCGAGTGCTGGCGGAGGAAGTCGAGGCTAACCGAAGCCTTGGTGAGGCCATTCCTACCCCCCAACAGCTCTAGAGAAATCTCTCTTTCTCTATTTAAAAAAGAAAATAAATAATTATTTTCTTTTTTAAATAATATTCATATTAAATAATATTCGGAGTTGAAGAAAAGTCGTGAGGGAAGTTCCTGGCGGGCCCCACACGGGGGCTTTTTTATTAGTATTTCTCTGTCGATGAAATTTGTTTTTGTCAAGAGCAAAAAAAGGTAAAAGAGTAAAATAAAAACGGGACACAGTATGGTCAAAAACAGGACAAACAGCCACTATCTTGAAGACTTTCTTTGGGACACATATATTGGGTCAACGGGACAGAACTAATGGGTATGGAATATAAAAAATATTGAGAAACCATTTATTAATATTATTTGTTTTTATTTTCAATTTTCATTACCATGATTATTCCTTAAATTTTTATTACATTTTGTTTATACAGATTCGTACGAGGGGTACGGTTCCCCTCAAACCGAACGCCGATGAGATGCTCGTTGTAAATATGACTAGCGTTCTTCTCCGACTGGACCGTTGGCCCGATGGGGGATGTCCAATGATATATTTTGTGGTAGAGTATATGCCTCATTCCATAGCCTCATCTCAAGAATGGCTTGTTGGTAAGTGATATAAATTATCAAACTATCTGTTGCTTGCTGAAATGTTTTATTTTATTTTATTAAAAATTTGAGTAAAAATATTTTTATTTTTTTGTTATAGGCCCTATAATAAATAAATAAAAATTTATTTCTAAGTTGGGGAAGGGAGGGGTGACGAAAGCGCTGTCATTGTCTCGATTCTAACAATAATTATAAAAATAAATATATTTTTTGCAATAGACATATTATTTTCAGATTTTGATTTAATTACTCTCCTAATTAAGAATGAAAAATAATAGGATTGGAGAATATTATTTGAGTTCTTCCAGCCTCTTGAATGTAATTTCTCTAATATATGACCTATTTTTTTTTAGTTGGTAATAACATAGCTTCCAATCGACCTTTTGAAGTTCATGGCTTGAGCCCAGGCACTACATATCGACTTAGAGTGACTGCATATAATGCAGCAGGATCTACACTCACTCAATTTTTGTTCAGTACACTTACTACGTTTGGAGGTAATGAAACGTATACATATTATATTGGCCTAAATTTTAAGTCATAAATTAAAAAAAGGCAAATAGGGCGAAATCCGAGCCCTAATTATAAAACAAGAGTCGAGCCGTGAAGTTAGGCAACCAAAACGCTCAGCTGCCGTATTGGTTGTTTCTTTATAGGCGTCAATTGAATTTAAAAAAAAGATTATTTGACAAATCTATTATATTTTCATTAATTAAAAATATAATTAAAACTTTTTTCTCATATTTGTTTATCTTTTTTCATTATTAAATTTTTTTACGCCTCTTGTTGATGAAAAAATATGAATTGAAACTTAAAATATGCATTTTATTAAAATAATCTTTTTTATTGTATTTTAAATCAAAATTGTAGCATAAGTATTATTTTATTATGATATTTGAATATCTTTATAATTTATTTTTTAATTAGATGATAATATGAAAAAATATTTTTTTTTTTTAAGAAGAGCAGAACGTCACTCATTCATCGAATTTCTTTGTTTAAAATTTTTTTTACACACATAAATACATACATATTTTCAAATTTTGAATTTTTTTCTTTCACAAAAAGCATCACTAGTCCACTATTTTGACTGCTAGTACTGTATATATTTATTACTCTTCAGCCACTGTTGCACCTACTAACGTGGAGCGCGGTACCACTGAAGTTCCTGTGCCATTCCATAAAGACGTTAAGTTGATAGTCCTCTCAGTATTGAGTTGCCTCGCGTTACTCCTTAGCCTGTTCGGTGTTTGTTTCTGTTTAAGTAAAAGTAAGTGATTCATTGTTTTCATTTATTTTCTATTATAAATCAAAATATTACCATCTGTTTCTTTAATTAGGGACAAGGTCAGATCTGTCTCCGAGGCCGAGTATCCAGGATGTACAACCGACAGCCACTCAAGAGAACAAACACAACCTTGCAAGAAGGGAACAATATTATGCTACAGTGCGCAAATTGCCTCCTTCGCCTGTTCCACTCGAATGTATTCCGGGTATGACTTAGGGACCATTGTTAGCGATGTCTTTTTTTTTTATTTTTTATGAAATGTGTGCTTAAGGTCCGAAGACCTTTAATGATCAGTGGTCACATGCAGCCAGGAAGAAAATAAAAACAAAAGAAGCATAAAAGGGGAACTCAACTGCGGGAACTGAGAATATGCCTGTTGAGATTAGACTTGAAAGTCTGAAGATTGTAGGTTTTGGGGAAGATGGACGCAGGGAGCTTGTTCCAATCACGGGAGGTCATGGGGACAAAGGAAGATTGGAATTGACTAGTTTTGTTAGTTGTGATCTGAACAGCATAGGGATGCTGGAACGATGCCTCTCTTGTGATCCGTGTGGGATAATTGATTTTAATTCGGCAGAGCAGTGACCATGGTAATATCTGTAGAAGAGAGAGGGTCAGTGGCGTCATTTGGGGGGGGGCGGGGGGGGCATTTGCCCCCCTCAAGGGCTCTGATTTTTATAAAATTTTATATTATTCTAAATAAAACACTCCAAAATACATTTACGAGTATACAAATTGTACAAAATTAAACAATTAATTAAATTTAAAATGTTTTGGCCAAATTTGAGTACCCGTTTGTAAGTAAATTTTAGGAAAAAAAAATGTTTGCCCCCCAAGAAAAAATTTGCCCCCCTAAGAAAAAGTTGAAATGACGCCACTGGAGAGGGTGCAGACACGCTTCTTCTCTGATCTAGTGGCTGAAGGGGTAGAATCACCTATCAGTCTAATTGCACGCCTCTGTATGGCGTCCAAGGAGGAGAGAGCGAATGGGTTTTTTATTTTTGTTTTTATTCAATGATTTTGAGACATCGTTGATTAAGCTAAAAAAAATTATCGATACACATCCCTACTATTAAAGATCTTCTATATAGTTCCACAGCTTGAAGTTGAAACATATCCAATCGTATAAAAATATTTATCACTTGCGTCTCTGAATCTAATAACATGTTAGATATTGCCTGTAAGAATTAATTCAGTTTATATGGCCCGAGAGACATTTTCAAATGTTATTCAATATATTGGTTGCCCTAATGTGTGCAATGTGTTTAATAATGAGAACTTTGGTATTTAATTTTTTTATTTAAAAGTTTCTCGTGAAGTTTCTGTGGCTGTTTCTACATAATTTGGTACTTAGGCTTTTACAGTTGTTAATTTAATATTGTGTCTAGAAAAATTATATTATATAAAAAGATTTAGTTAGTTTTAAATTAAATTTAAAAAAATTAAAAATCAACAAATAAACATCGAGAATAATTAAAGAAATGCTTGTAATCAAGATACTATTCTGCTACCGCACAGGACTAACTAGAGGACAGTGAATAATTTACGAAAGGACGCGGCTTGCCAAGTTATAGGGTATAAATGAGGATAGATGTAAACTACCTTACACCTATTTCTGAATGTTAATAATATAAGAATAGCGCGCAGCCCGTTAACTAGCGCGAATTACACTGTGCAGCAGGAAAAAAAAAACCCCGAGATTCTTAAGTAAAATGACCTCCTGAATCCAAATATGACCTCTGTTTTCCCCCACCCCATATTGTTTTCGGGGGGAGCCCCCTACATATTTCGACCCTTTTCATTAATTATAGGGCCATGAATCAAATTTGGAGGGATGAAAAGGAATATTTTAGCCTTAAAATTTCTTTAGAAGGTCTAGAGAAGTGAAAAGTTTTTTTTTTTTTTTTTAACTTAATTAAATGGCCGTCGGAAAAACCATTTGGCCAATGGCAAAGTAAGTGTGTTTCAGATATAGGAACCCGAGAAAAAATTTTTTTTTAATCGGGGCATAAATCTGACTTCTTATTCTCCGAGATCCGTATGCACTGATTCACAAATTGCAAATGTGACCAGTGACTCTGATCTCGGTAAGTGAAAAGTTAAAAAACATTAAAATTTGGATCCAAGGGGGGGATGTGGGGGAGGATTTTGTCGCTTAAAATGCAAAAAAAAAATCATTAAAAATTATTGATTTTTTCTGACTTTTTCACAATTTTTTCAATGATTTTCTATATATTCCAGCTGAGAGACCCACCTCACCCTTCCTTAAACATCCCTCAACTAAAAAAAATATATGTAGAATAAAGCGCGTGGGGTGTGAGCGATTCCGAAGCCCTTACTGGAAGATGGAAGATTCACAGCTCCTCGCTGGTCAAATTGGCAAATATGCGGCTATAACTTTATTTATTTATTTTGGCTGATCTTTACAAATTTAAAGTTAAATATACGGATTCTTCTTTCACTTCAAATATATCTCTATATATATAAAGAGACTTGTCCCTAATAAATAAATAAATACAAAATATAACGCTTGAAAGTATTTTATTTAATCCTTTAACGCCTACCGTGATCATAAAAAAATGTTTTTAAAATAGTTTTTAAGCCCATTTTGATATAATTTAGTGATCATATGATCACAGTCAATATCATAAATACGGGAAAGTATTTTTTACTTTTTATTTTTTAATGATATTTCATTTGAAAAAAATAAAGAAAAAATTTATTCCGGCGTTAAAGGGTTAATAGAGAGTGAGTTTTAATGGTGAATAAAATGAAATGAGTCTTAATAGTTATTTAATTTGGAATTTTTTCCCAACGGAATAAAACCCCGTTAGTTTTCAAGTGAATAGTATTTTTATAAATAGAGAACTTATTTGATAATTTTAAGTGGGCGTTCAGAGAGCAATGCTACTAGAGCCTGGTTGCTTATTGCCTGCATGTCAGGCGGTCTGTCTTTTAATTGAATTGAAGTCGAGCCATGAGTCATTCGGTTTCTCTTTCTCTCTCTCTCTCGCGTGTGTTAAGTTTCTTTTATATTGTGTTGTGATTTGTGCAAATAAGACGTTCATCCACCAAACTCCCCACATGGTCATCTTATTATTAAGGTAATGAATATTTTCACATTTCATTTGCATAACGAATTTAAGTAATTTTTTATTTTATTTTTCTCTCTTATAATATAATGATAAAATTATCCAATTTTTTAAATGTAATTCTATGATGAATTCGTGCACCCCAGAGGGAGGGTGGGAAAGGGTGTAAATCACCCCTTCTAATAAACAAAATCGTTTTTTTTCTTTAAAAATGAAAATGAAAATAGAAAATTATTTTTTACATTTAAACAATGATTTCTTTCCCTCCCTCCTCACCCTCCACCCCTCTAACAGAGAATTTATATTCTCCTATAATATTTAATAAGAAATTATTATTAAATAATTGAAAATAAAAATTCCTAATCTTTTATCTCTCGTCAGTGGCCTAGTAATAAGAGATTTTTGGAGGTGGAATTTTCCTTTTCACTGTCTGAATGCCTGATTTTCTTAAGCAGTTTCTCCACTCGCCTCCCCTAATTATAAGTGTAAAAATTCAGATGATTTTTTTTTTTTAATTTGCTTACGTTTCTGTGTCGTAACATGCCACAAGCCTGTAAATCCGTTCTTAGTTTCATGAATATATTTTCTTTGTTTGTAGTTTTAGATATAATTCGATCCCCCTTGGCTCACGCATCCCCTTATAATTTGAAAGGTTATGTTTGCCGAGATCAGCAGGATTTTTTTATTTTAAATTGAAATGTTTAAAACAATAAAATGATTGTCTTCTGCTGAAATATAAATTCCATTGATTTATTTATTTAATTTACAGAAACTAGTTTCGAGATAGATTTCGTCATGTAATTTTCATGTAAAATATTGTATATCAGACTGATGAAGAGGACAAATGTTCTCGAAACTAGTTTCTGTAAATTAAATAAATAAATCAATGGAATTTATATTTCAGCAGAAGGCAATCATTTTATTGTTTTAAACATCCCTTATAGATATTCATTAATTAACATTCAATTATAAAAATAAATTAATGAATAAAATTGCATTTGCTTTTCTCATTAAAATCTTTTATATAGAATTTTATATAAAAATTAATTTTATTTCTGTTTGGTAAGGGCTTCGGAATCGCTCACACCCCACCCGCTTTATTCTATATATATATTTTTTTTTTTTAATTTGATGAAGCTCAGGAACCTTCTTTTCAATTTCCAAAGGATTCGGACCAGTAGGTTCAATTAAAGTCAAAAAGTTTTTTTAAAACAAAACTTTATTTGACCCCAGACAATGTTTCGTCCACTTGCTGTAGGACTTCTTCAGTGGTTGGAGTGCTAAGCAAGAAGTTAGAGAAAAGAGATGTCAATGTATTTTTTGTTAAAGCCCTACTGTTTGATTATTTTATATTATATGGCTCGCTATGACTCCAACCACTGAAGAAGTCCTACAGCAAGTGGACGAAACATTGTCTGGGGTCAAATAAAGTTTTGTTTTAAAAAAACTTTTTGACTTTAATTGAACCTACTGGTCCGAATCCTTTTGAAAATATTTTTTTTTAGTTGAGGGATGTTTAAGGAAGGGTGAGGTGGGTCTCTCAGCTGGAATATGTAGAAAATCAGTGAAAAAATTGTGAAAAAATCGATCATTTTTAATGATTTTTTTGCATTTTAAGTGACAAAATCCTCCCCCACATCCCCCCTTGGATCCAAATGTTAATTTTTTTTTACTTTTCACTTCTATAGACCTTCTGAAGAAATTTTAAGGCTAAAATATTCCTTTTCATCGCTCCAAATTTGATTCATGGCCCTATAATTAATGAAAAGGGGTGGAAATAATTAGGGGCTCCCCCGAAAACGGTACGTGGTGGGGGAAAACGGAGGTCATATATGGATTCAGGAGGTCATTTTACTTAAGAATCTGAAGGAATTATCTCGGGGTCGAAAAAAAAACTTATTTTGCCTTACAGTGTTATCAGAGAATAAGAATCAGTTTTTAAAAAATGACCCGCCTCGATTATAAAGATTTCTGAACTTAATTACATTTATTCTTTTGTTTGTTTAAAATTCACCCGGAACGATTTTGGGACATGAACGTCCTTTTTACCCTCCCAAGCCTAATAGACCATTGTGTATATTTTGTTTTGTTAAGAATATTCAGAAGACATCCGTCCATACGCAACATTCCACGTTCCAGGCCCCCCCAGCATTGAAGCGACCAAACTACAAACTTTTGTATATCGAGAAAACGACAGTTCTCCAACAAGGAAGGCAAGTTGAAAATTATTTTTCAAATAAGCATTTCGTTTTTATTTATGTTCTCATTAAAATCTGTGAAAATCGTATCATATTGGCAATCGCTTCTTTAAATCTCAAGACGCGTTTAGAAGACAAGCTTCTCAAAGAAATTTTATTCAGAAAATACCAGCGATAAAGTTGATATTCGCCCAAACAAATCTGAAGAATATTTCTTATGGTTTTTCAGTCAATCAAATCGGATTATTGTCGAGTGAAAAAATGTCGACCGGTAGATGAATACGACAGTTTCGGTTCGGAATCGGACACCGAACCCGGCACCTCTTCTCGTACGGAATCCTCGAATCAGTTGGATGACGGCGGATTACGAATAAGTATGTGCAAACCGTCCGAATGGAGTCCACCGTCACACCATCTGCATCTTCAGGCGCCACGTCGCTACTGCCACGCACACCTTCTCAAATAATTTGACCGACGAAATTCCGCCCAGCACTTGCTAAAATATCACTTACAAAGTTCATTTCTGAGGCGGACCGAAACTAGACAAGCATTGCATATGTCTAGGAGTTGTACGACTATCTAATACTAATAGATTCTTATGACGGAGTTGTCGTGTTAATCGTGCAAAAAGTATTTTTTAAACATCTAAAATCATATCTTCGTTGGGTCATACCATGATTCCTTCACATAAATGAGAACCTGCGAAATATACATAGTGATTCAGATGAAAAGCAGCTAAAAATTGTGCTGATTTCGGATATACTATGCTTAAATAGTATAAAAGTACTTATATCTTCAGTATTAATAGGCCTAAAACTATACTTAAATAATCTCGACATCGAATTCTTTACATCGCAAGACTCTTTTACTTTATCTTTCATTTATAAATAAGAGGAAGTAACTCAATAAAATCCACTGGGGGAATGGGTTATGGGGTTCTCGGGGGGGGGGGGGGGCATTCGTTTACAGCTTGCTATATCTTAAGATTTCTCCCTCATAGTTTTAAAACCTTTTCATTTCTTTTATAGAAATGTGTACTCATCGTCCTCGTGCCACAGTAATCAGTGTTCATTGAGTATGAATGTAATAATCGCTGGAACAAAATTTCCCTTTCAAATTTTTTTTTTTTTTTTTGGAACGAATTTCTTTTATGCAGCTTACAGTAGGGTAAATTGGCAGAATTCGTCACGTAACAAAAAAGCGTTACAGAGCTCGAGCTCCAGGGGAGGAAGGCGAGGCTAGCCGAAGACTTGGAGAGGCCACGCCTACCCCTTACCGGTTCTAGAGAAATATCTTTCTCTCTATATAAATTTTATTTGGAGTTGAAGAAAAGGCGTGAGGAACTTCGTTCCTTCGCGGGGGTTCCACGACGTTTGCTTTTTTTTTTTACTAAAATCGTCCTAACATTCAATGGAGTAATATTGATTTCATTTGAAGATCCATGTTGATTGATTATCATTTCGTTTAATTAATGAGAGACTTCAGAATGTGACAACTCGTGATGGTGGTGAGAATATATATATTAAAAACATTTATTTTTTAATTTATTAATTTTTATTGGATTTTTTTTTTTGGTTAACCATTGTACAATACGGTTACAATCCTCTTGGATCATCATCAGGGCCTAAAATACTTAATTTTTTTTATTAAATCTAATTTGTGTTACAAAATTTCGTTAACTAGCGTTCAAATTAATTTCTTTTTAATTTAATGATTTCGTACGGTTGGCCAAAAATCTCTATAATAAAAATTAAAAAACAAATATTTTAATATATAGGCCTATATATATAAATAGACTCACCACCATAGGCGCCGGAACTGGGGGGGGGGCAGGGGTACATTGCCCCCCCTGGCATCCTATAGGGGGGGGGACAGAGGGGGCAAAATTTCTTCTTTTATTTCATTTATTCTTAAAAATGATATATTTTTACTTTTGAAAAATAAAATTTTCTAAATTAAAAAAAAATTAAAAGAGTAAGAAATTCATTTTTTTCAAATTTTTTCCAAAAATTTTTGATAAAATCACTAGAAAATTTTTTTTAATTTTAATTTTATTAAAATTGTGATTTTATTTAAAATTTTATAGTAATTTGTTTTTGTTTTATACTATTTGATCATATTAAATTATTTTAATTTTCTAAAAAAAATTTTTTGCCCCCCCCCTGATTCAAATTCGTTCCGGCGCCCCTGCTCACCACCACTAACAAGTTGCTGTGACATCCTGAAGTCTTTCGTTAATTAAAAAAAATGAGTAATATTAATTTATTTTAATATTGAAAAAGTATTAAAATAAAACGGAAATTAAGCATAGTATAATCGAATTGATATAAACATTTTCATAATGTTTATCGGATTCAAAGAAACCAATCTGTCTAAAAATTTAATACTAATCGATGAATCACAATTTAAAATGTAAAAAGTGATGTATGACAAAATCACTGCCAGAAGGGCATTAACAATGTCGGGTAGGGGGGGGGGGTAGTAGAAACGCTCGCAACCGTTGCCATTTCTGGAGCATGTCGGTATAGGTCTTGCTTCCAAATACACAAAAAACAGATACAAGCCAGGAAATATCACGTAAACACGACCACTCGGTTTTATACCAATACTCAAAATCCTAAATGTAAAAAGTGTATATGTCAAATTTCATTTTATATCTACATAAAAAAAAAATATATATATTTAAAAGAAAAATAAATAATTGTTATATTAAATTTATATTTAAAACAAAAAGAAATTTCATTTGAAAATACATATATATAGGCCTAAAATATTAAATATTATATTCTACAGTCATCAATGATTAGTGCCGGATTTAAGTACAGTATAAGCTACACAAAAAAAAATTGTCCGAGTTAGCAAGTTAAATGTACTACAGCATTATTTGCCCCAATGCCGCACATACTCTTCACCTAATTTTTTTTAGCATTATATGCATTTTACTATTAATCATAGGGTTATTTGTCACCGACATACATAATAATAAGGTCTGATCAAATCTAAATCCGGCCCTGTCAATGATCGATATTTTATGCACAGTTTATTAAAAGTTATTGTCTTATATTATTAAAAAAAAAAATGTTCTTCATAGATTATTTATTTAATTAAAATTATATTTTTATCTTATATCTATCTCTATTTTGGCAATAATTTATTTATACTATGAAACCTGTGATATCTAAAATTAATTTGGAATTTAATAAAAAAAAATCTCTTATAAAAAGAGATAATGTATTATATAAAATAATGATAATTTCAAAAAAATGCTTATTTAAAAAAAAAAGATATAATATATTAAGCATTAAAAAACAAAAGTTCTTCAAATTACAATGTGCCAAAATTGTATTCTACTGTGAAATTTTTTAAGAATGTTTTTGGAAATTATACAAAACACCAAGTGGTTTATATTATGCATTTTTATCGAGTCTAAAATAAATTGAATTTAAACTGGTAACTAATTGAAACATGATTTTAATTAGATAAATTAAAACTAAAAACACGACGTGATGTTTGAATATATTATTTATTGTTAATGTGTCATCTTGTGATAAAAAATACTCTAGATATGACACGCCAAGTGTCGAAATACGTATCACCAATAAATAATAAAACATATCACTTAGTGTTTTTAGTTTTAATTTACCTAACGAAAAAATTTTGGAATTAATAATTTGTTTATTTTCTTTCGCTTCACGAGAAGAGAATGGCTTCTTTTTTTAGCATAAATTTTCATCATTGCATTATAATTAATTTGTTTGTTAATTTTGCAATTAAAGAAGTGTAAAAAAAAAACTTAGGAGATGATCCCTTGTTGGAAATTAATGATATAATTTATTTATTTATTTTTCCGGAAGAGTTTTAAACTAGACAAAGACCAAATTAACGGATTCAACTAAAGTTAAACTAAACAGATTGGAACATAAGCCAATTAGGCTAAGGTGTCTCAGCTATAGAAACATGGACGGGCCAAAAAAAAATGTCGAAAAAACCTAACAATAAATAATAGACAGGAGAAGGAGCAGGTGCAGCCAAAAAACAAAAGCCTCCGATTTAATACAATTTAATGAGACGTTTCGGGTGAATTTCATCTACCCATCTTCAGTCCTTCAAAATTGTTAAAAGTCCCGGAGTTGGTCACTAGGGCAATACATATAAATTTATGTATCATATGTCCTGGCGATGTGAGCCATCGTATTTATTTAGTGAGAATATATTGAAACGTATCCCCTCGTGCTTTTATTTTTAATTTATCTAAAATAATATATAAAAAATTTTGATTTCTGAAACGTTGATAATTTTAATTTATTGGAACGAAGTTTTTTTACGCGGCTTACGGTGAGATGAATTGGCAGAAAACGTCACGTAACAAAAAGCAGCAGTAACAAAAATGCGTTAGAGCGCCCGAGCGCCAGCGGAGAAAGGCGAGAATAGCCGAAGCCTTGGCGAGGCCACGCCTACCCACCAGCTCTAGAGAAATCTTTTTCTATATTATTTTAAAATGAAAAGAATTATTTATTTTTAAAATAAATATTTATTTTCTTTTTTAAATAATATTCTTATTAAATTATATTCGGAGTTGAAGAAAAGACGTGAGGAACTTCATTCCTGATGGGGGTCCCACGACCTCACGCGTTGGCTTTTTTTTTTGAAATTTTGACTGGGGAATTGAATAAACCGCCTGGGGCGTTTTAAAAAAAAGACCAACAAATTTCCGATATCCAGTATATTATCACTTTTTAATTAACAAAAAGACAAATAAATTATCTAATTAAATTCTTTATCAGGGTTTCAAATCCTAATTTAAATATTAAAATTTTTCGTTAAACAAAATAAAAGCATTTCAACTTTTGGGAACTTTGAGGGAGGAAGGTGGTAGATAAAATTAAAAAGAAGTCAAAGCCCCCACCCCCTCAAATGCTCCTAGTTTTAATATAAGTTTTTCTATATTTTAATAGACACTATGGTATTAATTCGTCCGGAGAGGAGGCAAATCGGAATCCTCCCTTAATTTTAATTAACACAAAATTAAAATTAAGACAAATCAAATATTTTAATTGATTTTTAGAAAATTTTTCGGCCTGCTGAAACTTGTGTCCTTTCTAAATATTAACAATTCTAAATTATTATTTTTTTTAGTGCTATCAAAAGAATCGCATTTATTCTCATTTGAAATAAATATTATTTTTTATTATACGAATTTATTTATTCTAATTTTCAAAAAGATCTTGAAATATATAAATAAATAGGCCTAAATTAGTAAATTCAGTTTTTTTTTGTTTTTTTTTGCATAATTACTGGGAGAAAAAATTTCTTACACGTTAAATTTTAAAAAGAGATTCAAATTTTACTTCCAAAATATAACTGCCTGGTTTTTGACTAATATTTATTTAAAAAAAAAATGAACTGCATCCTGAAATCGAACACGGATCTAACTATTGTATTTAATCAACCAACATAAATAATGAGGAATATTAGCGTAATCAGTAGGGGCGATAGTACGGGGAGACGGTTCAGGGCCGCCGAGAGTCCTGCCGGGCTTTAAATTGAGACGACCCTTCAAAAAAATTATATACACTCGTCACAAATTGAAGTGGTCCACTTAAAATATTCTTTATGTGTTTCAATTAATCAACAACTAATATTTTATAGAAATTTGTTTAAGGTCTTTTTTCGGCATCTAAAGCCATTTAGACCCCAGGCCTATTTATTTCAAATGATTGATTGCTATCCAATTTAAATTAAATAAATTTTTCTCGCTTGGGACGGGAAGCGAACCCGGGACCCTAGCCATGAGAAGCTAATGTCTTCCCTCTGAGCCACGGGTCATGGGCAATATTTTATAATTATAAATTGAAATTTTTTTTTTAAAGTGAATACATGTTATTATTCTTTATTTTGTTTATTTTTTAATAATTCAATGAGAGTGGAGATCAAAATTTGACATTTTCAAAAATTTATTTAAAATAGTAAATAATCATAAAATTAAACAAAAAAATTATTTTAGTATTCTCTAATTACTAAAATAATTTTTTTGTTTAATTTTATGATTATTCACTATTTTAAATAAATTTTTGAAAATGTCAAATTTTGATCTCCACTCTCTTTGTTTTTATAATCATAGATATTTTGAAAAAAAAAATAAATAAATAAATAAAATAAAGAATAATAACATGTATTCACTTTTAAAAAAATTTCAATTTATAACTATAAAATATTAGTTTATCACCAAGAGTTGATACACATAAAGTATATGAATTTTTTAAAGCGGATACTTCAATGCCTGGACTGAGCGTCACGGTGGCAGTTTGGTTGCCTAGCGTGCTAGGGGTTAGAAGTTCGCATTCCGTCAACAAAAAATGAATTGGTTACCAATCAATTGGAAAAAAAAATTTAATGTTCTCCGATGCCGTAAAAGACTTTAAATTAAAAAAAAATAGATCTCGTTTCGGTTCTTGGAAGCAACCACATTTTTTAAAACATAATAGTTATATATAAACATTAATTTATTTATATTTTAATTCATAATAGATAACGAATATTAATTAAAAAAAAAGACTTACTTAAAATATTGGTGTCATTTTATCTAGATTTAGAATCGGTGAAACAAAAAGGCCTTCTAAATTTACTTTCCGGCCAAATATTTTGTGTAATTTAAGCCCTTGACCTATGGCTCAGAGGTAGAGCTTCTGGTGCCAAAGGTAAAGGGTTCATATATTTATTTCAAATTAATTGGATACGAATCAATGAAATAAATAGGGACGGGGTCTAAATAGCCTCAATTGCCGAAAAAGACCTTCAACAAATTAAAAAAAAAATATTATTTTATAATGACATCAGTATAATGAATTAAAAAACGTTTATTTGTTAATAAAATGCCATGAATGGATAATATTTACATTCTACCATATATAATCATTTAAAAAATTATTTCTTCGTGTTGATGAAAAGAGTATGACAATTTAATTTAAAAAATGATATATTGTTTTATATGATAAAAAAAATAATTTAAAAATCAAGATAATCATGTAAATAAAAAAAATGAATTTTTTCGGAGGAAATACAAACCTTTAAAAGGAGAGAGAAGTTATTTTTAAAATATATTTTGTCATTTATTATAAACAAAAAAAAAAAAGAAATATATATATATGTAATGATTAAGATGTAATTTAACATAAAATGTATATAAGTTTTTTGATATAATGCATCCATGGCTCAAATTCAAGCTCTCTACCTCCTGAGAAAGTTTGTAAAATTATGCGTTCCTGAATGCCAGAGAAACGTTGGGTTGGTTCCCTTTCACTATTTCGTGATCTATATTTATTAGAAACTTTTTTTAGAACCAAGTTCTTATGCGGCTTATGGTAGTGTGAATTGGCAGGAAACGTCACGTAACAAAAAGCAGTAGTAACACAAATGCGTTACAGTGCCAGAAGCAGTAACAAAAATGCGTTACAGCGCCAGCAGCAGTAGCAAAAATGCGTTGCAGTGCCCGAACCTCGGCGGAGGAAGACGAGGCTAGCCGAAGCCTAGGCGAGGCCACGCCTACCCCCCACTAGCTCTAGAGATTTGTCTTTCTCTCCATCTCTTTCTATATTATTTAAAAAAAGGAAAGGATTATTTGCTTTAAACATAAATGAATGAAAAGGGGGTGAGAAACTTCGTTCCTGGTGGGGGTCCCACGAACCGCTTGCTTTTTTAATTTTAGATTCTTATTAGATACATTATTTAGTTTGATAATTGTATGATTTGGAGTTTAAAAAGGAAGTATTAAAATTTATTTTATGTTACTAAAAAAATATATGATCCTGGATATTTGGCATCAGAAGCTACAGAGTCACCATCAATTCTTTCATACACCTATACGTGTAGAA
This sequence comes from Euborellia annulipes, assembly GCA_023213315.1. Taxonomy (NCBI): domain Eukaryota; kingdom Metazoa; phylum Arthropoda; class Insecta; order Dermaptera; family Anisolabididae; genus Euborellia; species Euborellia annulipes. Next base: position 23,789 of record JAKCPI010031471.1, on the reverse strand, counting down.
ATATGGAAACACTCATTGGATTAGAATGATATTTTAATGGAAATAGGGTCTCTGAATTAAAAAGAAAGTGAAACTCCTTTTCAAATTTTGTATTTTTCTTCATATTCTGACTATACAACTCTGGTTCAAATTTTCATTCCCTAACGAAATTCAAAGGTATTACAAATTTGAAACCTTCTCACTTTTTTCAAAAATAATTTAAAATTTGGATTTTGGAGGTGCCTTAAAAATTTAATTTTTTTATTATTATGCATATAGATTTTTGGGGGAGTGCCAATAAGTTTTTTTCTAAAAAAAAAATAATAATATTTTTTTTTTAATTTATACTGTAGCCTATATGAAAATTTGTAAAATTATTAAACTAAAATAATATTTTCAGGGAACCAGCTCTTTTTTTGGCAAAGAAATCGTGTAAAGTGAACTAATAATTTTTAGTTCTTTCAAAAATTATTTAAAAAAACAAAAAAAAAAAAAAAAAAAAAAAAAAAAACGAAATATATAAATAGTCCAATCATTTGAAAAAAACGGACCAAAATATGTATGGTATATCACTTAATTTTTATATTAAAATAATAATACACTATTATTTTTAGAAATAAAATTTTAAAAAATAATATTGATCAGGCTCGGTCCTGGGATTTGTGAGGGGATAATATGAATGAATTTTTTTTTTAATTATCAAATCCATTCCTTTTAAAGTGGAATATTATAAAGTATCACTACCAATAAAGGTTAAAATAAAATATAAGTTTAGGTCTTCTGGTAGGAGAGAAGATATACCCCCTCCCTCCGCCTTAGGACCGAGTCTTATATTAATTAAATAGAAAATAATTAAGGTCTAATTTTAGATAAAAGTAAAAAATAAATTATTTATCAATTCAAAAAATTTTGTTGCAAGAGATAAATTAATAAAAAAAAAATTTTCCAACACTATCAAAAAAGTCAGATGAAAAGAAATTTCCATAGAAATTAGAAAATATCAATCTCGTGTTGTCAGATAATTTTAATTTAAATTCATAAACAGAGAAAATGAGACACAAATGTTAAATTCGTAAGAGGTGCTTAAACTACGGAAAAGTCGGTTCGATTCCCACTAGGTTCTCATTTTTTCTGTTTGCCTAACAACACGAAATTAATAAATAGAACTCAAAAATTTGTTATTTCTTCTTTCAGTTACTAAACTACTCTAAATGTTTTAAGAAAATCTGTTTTATTAGTAAAAAATAATTATAATTATTTTTAAATGTGTAAATAAAATATGTAAAAATGATTATAGGCCTATATTTAAATGATATCATGTAAATAGAAAAAAAAATCGTAACATGTTCATGTTATATGTTCATTTATATAAAATTTTTAAAAATACATCAATGTAAAAAAAAAAATTATAAAAGATAAATAACCTTATGAAGAAAATGTTTTACAATTAAAGATGTATAATAAAAGAGAATATTAAAGGTTTTTTAAATTATCGTCATTTCGTTCCAGTACCAGATGCGAAATCCAAACTAAAAACAAGGCAAACGTTCGCCATCTTGGAATCAAATTTGACCGAAGGTTTACTTGGAATCCACATTTAAAAACATTAGCAGAAAAAGGACTCTTGGCATTAAAGCCCTACAACAAAATAGTTTTATTTAAAAACATTATTAGACCGAAATTGCAATATGGTTGTCCATTATGGCTACGGAGCGCTGCAAAGTCAAATTTGAACCTTATCTTCAGAATACAAAACTAGTGCCTTAGAACAATTGCCGACCCGCCACCTGGGGTACTCATAAGAATAGCTTTGGAGATTGAAGATCTAGAAGAATATCTGGAAAAAATCTGCCTCAGATTCAACAAAAAAATTACCAATCAGGAAAATTCTCTCGTAAGAGAAATAGTACAGTGAGGGACAATATTAAGTCCCACCCATGCGTTTTCTACTTGTAATTATTTCATTGTTTTAAAAAAAAATATTATATATTTTTTAATGGAAACTTTCATGGTTCAAACCTAGAAAATTTCCAATAAATTTTCATTTTCTTTTATAAAAACAATGAAATAATCACAGTAGAAAAAAAAGTATGGGTGAGACTTAACTTTAGCGTTCACTGTACATGAGACTTAGGTCAAAGTAAAAATTGTATGCCTTAAGCTGTTAAGGAAAACCTGGCCAAAACCCTAACAAGGTTGGTATGACCTCTCTACCTGAACTACTCTCTGCGAACAAGAACTAAAAAAAAATTTCACACAACTAGCACATTAAGACTTGACAAAATTTATTATAGATTTAATCATAGGGGGCAGAGGTTGCTCAGGGGCCCACATCTTGTGGGTACGTGGATGGCGACCACGAGCTGCCCTAGCTGGGACTGGCTGTATTTCTGTTCTTTGCATGTCAGTCTCTTCCCTTCTATATTTTCAAAAGACGTCAGGCCGTGCGACGGACCGGCCTATTCTATTCCTTCCCGGTTTTGTTTTGGGGAACCTTATTGTTCGGTGACGCGGAAAAGTTTTTTCACCTCTCATGAAAATCATTTTACCTTTTATTAAGGACGTGGAATTTTTGCCCCCGGGCAAAAAAAATTTTGTTTTGCGGTTGCCTACATAGGTGTAAAGCCCTTCCTACACGAGGACATTTTTCAAGCTAATTCTGGCAACATATTTGGGTTCTACAAATTGTCTTTGTGCAGCAAAAATGGAATTAGAATTGGCTTGAAAAAAAAGTTTGTTCTATTTTTTTAGGTCCAAATCAGCGCAAACAGTATGCGCACAAAAAAGGTACTCCCCCCGGACACTCAAAATAAACTTTTGAACAAAATCGGCCAAAAAGTACTAGCACTTTGACTTTTTTACTGATGTACTTTTTCAGTTTTTTTTTATTTTTTCAAAATTAGCTCCATCGATTTTGATTGAAATTTAAAAATCAATTATTTTTTACATGCTCTTTAAAATGTACATTCTCATTTTGCCCTTGAAATCTTTTGAAACACACTTTATACTCTTGTACTTCATAGAAAAGATTTCAGATTTTTCAAATTCACTTTTCGGCTCTTTCTTCCATAGAACCAATGTTAATCCCTATGGGGATTTGCATGTTAATTTCGATTCAAAAGAGGCTCCAGTTTGGAACTTTTTACACATTTAAAAAAAATTTTCCAATTCTTATGAAATTTTCTAATTATTTGGGATTCTCAATTGCGTATAAAATATCCAAATGAGATTAAAATTTTAAAAAATAACTTTAGTTTATTTCAATTACACAGAACCTATAGAAATTTTGAATCAATTGACTTTTTTACTTTTTACTTATGAAATGCTAGTAGTCAAGTTTGAAATTAAGGTGCTATGGGAAACTAAAAAGTAAAAGTCAATTGATTCAAAATTTCCATAGGCTCTATGTAATTTAAATGTTGACTGCTTGAAATAAACTAAGGTTATTTTTCAAAATTTTAATCTCATATCTGGATATATTTATTATTTTAGAAATATATATATACCAGTGGAAATCACAGATGCTGCTTCTGAACATAAGAAATAGATAATATACTTTTTAAAATTTTATAGCTGCCATTCTATAGGTCCTGGAGCTATAATATATTTCTTATACAACTTTGTATATGTATTAAAATAATAGAAATAATTTTCTAATTCTTTTATAAGGTATGTTATGTTTAGAGAATTTATCTTTGAAAGGATAATAGGACTATGAATAAAGGAATAAAATAGCTAAATCATAACCACAAAATAGACTTGCTTTAGGGTTTATTAAATTAACAATTACAAAATATTACATAATCGTAAAGACAAAAAGAATTGCTAGGTCATTTATAAAATAGTTATCCCAGTCGATACTTTAGGCACATGCGTTAGGAACCTTGATGGTCATAGTTTTGGAGACCTCCTTTTTCTTCAAATTGAGAAGGGTACCAGCATTGGCCATCTTCATCCACTTCTGAGCCAAGGGACTGTCATTAATGCAGTGGAAGTCAACTTGTTGCTCTTGAGTCTGTTGTGGATTGCATCCTGATGGGCAAGTAGTTAATGGCTGTGTTGAAAAGCATACCTTTGCACCGATTTTCCTATATTGGGTATGTTGACTGGTTTCGCAGTTGGAGTTAGATGCCTGTGTATAATAAAAAATATATATTAAATAATATTATTATTATTGGTTAAAAACAAAATAATTACCTTCTTGTTCCATTTATTATTTGGCTTAGCGTTTGGATTTTTGTTGCTTCGTGGGCGAGGTTGAGATCGGCCTGCTTCGGCATCATTGATAACGTCAGCAAAGGTAACGGGTACTGGATAACATCTGGCATTTTTAGCTTGTTGATTCAAATTTTTAACATCAGCTTGGCAAGATTCTGAAGTGAGGGCATAACTTGCGGCCAAGAGTTCTGGTTCTCTTACAATGCAGTTTTGAGGTGTAATAAAATCGGTAGCTGGTTCACCATTGAAATTTCCGCACAATCCACGCAAATCATTGCGATATCTTTGGCCAAGGTAAAGTTTAATTCGTGCTCCATCAAAGTAGATTTCGAAATCATATAAGTAAGAAACAACTCGAATCTCTCCAGTAGTCAATTTATATATTTGAACAATAATTTCTCCATATTCATCCTGTAAATATTAATATATATATACTATATACCGTATATAAGGTTAAACTGACAATGTTCAGGGTGGCGTAGCTAGGACTATAATGATCGAAGAAATCCGCAGTAATACTAATTAAGTAATTGCGCGGGCGAATTATGCCAAAAAATATTAAGTTACTATCAAATGAATATTGGTGTTGCCAGGCCGTGATTTGAACACAACAAAAAGGCGTAATTTCTAGGCATGGCCATTCAGCAAATTTTACATAGATTCGAGATTTAAAGGTTGAGTTAGGAAATGATGAGTTGTTTTCGGGAATCTTGCCGATCCCGGAGGTCTCATAGCTTTGTATTTGAGAGATCTAATCACCGACAACATCACTATCACTTCCTAATCCCACATTCGGGAAATTATATATATTTTATATACATTACAAGATCTTATATACCTGAAGGTTTGTAATTTCGGAAGATGAAAGACGAAGAGAGCGATCGTTATATTGAACAGAAGGAGAGCTGCCTTCTCGATCAGCAGAGACCAAATCAATCACATTTGCTCCAAAAATTATTTTGACATCCTTAAAAAAAATATATATTTTTAATATTGACTAATAAACGATACGTTTTAATATTTCTTTGTCATTTCACCCACCTTTTGGGATCCGGTTTCTCGAACTAAGATTGAAAATTGTTTATAATCTTCTTCTTCTTCTTGTGAAGAGCTGCTGGAATCAGAATCTTGACCGACCCATTGAGCCATTACATACCAACATTTTCCCAAGTGATGTGGGTAGGTAGTATTGTCGAAAGTTTGAACAGTTTGAGAGTCAACAACGCAAACAGCTTTAAATAAAACATTTATAATGTTATTTAATTTAGAAATAAAAAAATATTTGAATCATTATTAAATATACTCACGACGATATTGGCCGGCTAATGCCCATTTCAAAAACATTGAGGCAGGGGATTTTGCTGCGTTTGGTACAACAAGTGGACGAGCCCATCGAGCTACGCGGACATTATTGAATTGAGCATCGAGAGATGGTGCGTTCATAGTAATATTAACTGAAGCTAAATCCTGAGCGAATTTAACATCAAAATCAACTTGTCCAGAATGTTGATTACTTGGATCGATAATATTTTCAGATACATATTTATATCCTAAAGCTCGAGCAAGGCCATAAGCCTTAACGGTAAGGTTTTTAAGATAAGCTGGTACATGGTCGTATTTAACATTAATGTGCATTCTGTTGAGATAATAAGCTCGGTTAGTGATGTTACGGCAGGCATATAACATATAATCCTTTTGGGACATTTCTTTTTCGCATTGCTGAGCAAGAGGTTGCTGTTGGAGATATTCATTACGTTCAGCTGATCGTTTCATGTTAACCTGAAGTGAAAAAAATACAAATATATTATAAACAAAAAATAAAAATATACATTTTAAAGAGCATGTAAAAAATAATTGATTTTTGAAATTTTAATCAAAATCGTTGTAGCGAATTTCGAGAAAACAACTGAAAAAGTACATAAGTAAAGTACTATTACTTTTTGGCCGATTTTGTTCAAAAGCTTATTTTGAGTGTACGGCAAGGAACCTAACTTAAATATAAAATTTCAATCCGGTGGCTCAATTCCTTCATGCTTAAAATCGTTACACACACACAGACAGACAGAACAATTTGCTGGACCTACTTTTTTTGGACTGAGGGGACCTCAAAACATGTATATGCATCAATAGAATTTTTGACATGATCGTAATACTTTCTCTTTCTATATATTTCATTAATAGGGTAAGAGAAAGTAAAAAAATGCAAATATTATAATCAAAAAATTATAAAACTAAAATGAAAATGTTATACCTTGATCTTAATATTTGATTCGCTAGTAGATTTTTCTCCCAAAGCTAATGAAGCTTCAATCTCTGCTGTGGGTTCTGCTCGGATTGCATTTTTGTAATTCATTGGCACTTGAGGGACGTTGAGAGATGCTTCAAACAAAGCTTGTAATGGTTTAAATTCGCTATATTCTTGTGCAGGCTTAGCGTTAAGATAGAGAAGAACTTTATGTTTAGGGTCCAGTGGACTATTAGCGAAAGCAAGTGAAGCAACATATTGAGCTTTGTTATGTCCATTAAAAACGGCCGCAACATCAACCATATGAGCGTTGCTTTCTAAAATTTGAAAAATAATATTAAATTAAAATTATAATATATATACACCAGGTATATCACTTTTTAAAGTTACAAATAATACACTATATACTTTTGATGATAACAGTGATCTCGAAATGAGCATTCAGTGTTAATTTATTATTAATAAAGTATTTAATGTTTTATTTTTAACGGCAAAAGTTTACCTTTAATTCCAGCTCCTACTCGTCTTAAGAATTCTTGTTGTCGTTTTTCATTATCTGGAGAAGGTGTAACTTGTGAGCTGGATTTATGATTATGCTCTTGGCTCTCTTGGCTTTCTTGACTTTGTTCGCGGCTTTGTCCTTTGTGGGCATTTTTCTTAAGATGTTCATGAGTGTTCTTATTCATGTTGAGATCATTATCTATAACAAAATTTATTAATTATTTGAAATTGATCTATTCACAAATGTTTATATATATATAAGCTCAGGGGCCCACATTTTGTGGGTACGTGAATGGCGACCACGAGCTACCCTAGCTGGGACTGGCTGTACTTTTGTTCTTTGCATGTCAGTCCCCCCCTTCTCTATTTTCAACAGACGTCAGACCGTGCGACGGGCTGTTCTATTCCTTCCCAGTCGCAAAAACCCCACACCGCGAGATTAAGGCGAAGAAGAAGAAGAAGATATATAAATTTCGTATTTATTTAAAAATTAACGGCCAAATAGTTGAGCACTCTTGCAAAAGATGGCAGGCTAATCTAACAATTTCAGATTACGTCTAAGCCTATATTTATATATTTTATGCTGTTATAAATGAATATTGTATTTTCCTTTTTCAAAATCAAGTAAGAAACTTTAATTTTGTACTGGAGATTTCTAGAGCTCTGAGAAATTTGTAGAGCAGATGCGCGGTACGCGAAATGGAGGAAATGACAGGGATGAGAAGAGAATGATAAAAGGTGAGAGAAATAAATTCAACAAAAGGAAAAATTAAATCTATAAAAACAATTATTGGAAAAAAATGTGATCAAGTTCAAAAGGACTTGGCTTTGTTTGAAAACTCATTCCTTTTTATCAATTGACTCATTTTTACAAGAATTGTTTTTGATCTAATTCATTCCTGATCTAAACTATACTTACCATAGGTAAATGTTAGTAAGACAGTATTAGCTGAAGATTCTTGAGGGTCATATGTAATGTTTACATATTTATTATGGATGGATTTTTGTGCTAACGGGAAATAAACAGCAGAATACATGTCATGCAACGCTAAAACTTGTTTCCATGAAGCGTAATCCAAAAATCTTTCATCAGTCTTCAAGTTAAGTCTAAAAGCCATTCCAGTGCTGCGGCGGCCATAAACTTGCTCATACTAAAAAAAAAAAAAAATGTTGATTAATAAAATTTTACTTTAATGATCCTTAAGAGCCTTAATAATGAGTAATGATTATAATTTATAATATACCTCTTGAGGTTGACGAACTTCAATATAATTGATCTTTCCAGTTTCGCTAACAGGTTTCAAACATAAAATATCATATTGAGCTGAGTATGGTTTGGAGCTGTAGTGGAAAACTTGAACTTGTTTATCTTTTTGAATTGGACTCAAAGCAGCATATACTTGAGTATTAACAAGATCAACATCAACGTTAGCATGGAGAGGAATATTAGTTTGAACATTAACATCTAATCCAGCGATGTAACGTTGATGTTCAAAAGGTGTAATGAAACTAATCTTGGATTGTGTCTTTGAAGAGTAGCTTTAAAAAAACATAATATTAAAATTATATTATAATCCTTATTAATGTATATTTAATATAAATAAGAAATACATACACATAATGGATATCAGCAGTTGCGTTGATAACTTGGGGAATTCGAACAACATTTTTATTTGCGAGTTCAGGGTGAGCACGAATGTGTGCTTCTCCAGCAACAGAAACAAGTGTAGGTTTACGCAGAGTATAGACAAATGGTAGACCCATAATTGTAGGGAAGGAAAGAGTTAGTGCATACTCGTTATATAATTTGGCATAATTGAAACTTTGTCCATTTTTCAAAGCATCGGCAGCCCTTTGTAATACTAAAAATGGAAAAGAATTAGAATTTTAATTAATGAAGCTTAATTTTATATTTATATTTTATTACCTCGTGGCAATTGTTCAATTGTTTGGTTGTTAAAAGCGAAGAAACGTTCGCTTCCAAGAGCATTTAAGAAGAAATTTCCTTCTAACTCTTCTTGTTGGTCAGCATTGATATTGAGCATATTATAAACATTTTGGTAATTCCATTTTCCATTTGCAGCGTGTGGTCTTCCAGATTTTGGTGATTTATTGTGATATTTATTTTGGGCTGGTAATTCAAATCGGTTAGCAAGGACGTGATATAAATCAGAAACACTTGATAGCATGTATCCCCACTAAAAAATATATATATATATATAAAATTAATTTAAGCATTTGCTACATATTTCAGAAAATATTTAAAAAAATTTTCCTACTTACTTGAATTTCTGGTGCTTGATAGCCACCCAAATTACGCTCAACATTATAGAAAAGTGCTTTAGGCATAATATAATCCTTTGATCCAATATAGTTGAAACATTGTTTATAAGCCAAAGCCAATTCCTTGACAATGTAACTTCTGTAGTAAGCACGAGAATATTGGGAACCATAAACTTGAGGATTGAGTAATCCAAGTGCTGCACGTGCATTTTTAGCCCTTTAAAAGAGAAAATTTATAATTTATATATCTAAATATTCTAAATAAACAAAATAACTTACAAATAGTTGTATTTAGGATCTTGATGAGCAGCTGCAGTTTCGATGGCATATTTAACAGCAGCTTGAACTTGCTTGCTTGGATCAGTGTTAGTGAATTCAGCTAGTCTTTGGAGAAGAGCAGCTGAAGGTTGAGTTTTCATAAGTTGGAAGACGGCAGCAACTCGAATTTCAGGTGCTTCGCCAGTATTTTGATAAACTTTGAATAAAACAGATCTTGCCATTCGGGGGTATAATTGAGCCAATTTGTCCATAGAAACAATCATGTTAAGACGTTGGAAGTTTGTGATGGGATATTTTCCTTCAAGATAAGGTTCATAAATAGCCAACATAGCTGGATCAGCAATATTGCCGATAGCTTGAATATATACAATGACCTTGACACTATCTGCTTTACGGATGGCGCTTTCAAGTTTCTGAGCCAAATAAGGAATGTATTTGGTGTAAAGAGAGTTATCTTTTTTGGGTGTAATTCTTCCAAAACTATGAACAGCATAGTAATTGTGTGCAGTAGCGTTATCAACCTCACATTTACGAAGGAGATTTGTAAAAGAAAGAATGGCTGAAGTGTTGAGATATGGTTGATCCACAACTATTGAGCTGGTAGCCAAATTCTAAGTGAATAAAAAAATAATAGTATGTAATAATAAATTTTATATAAATCCAATTAAAAATAACTTACAAAGAAGGCATTCATATATTCAGGTGTTGGAGTGCGAGCAGTGTTTGGAAGGACAGCAAGTAATTCGGCTGCTTCTTCACCATTAACTTTACGGCTTGAGATCCATTCCTTGATAGTAAGAAGAGCAGGGCCAGTACCAGCTTGAGCAACAGCGTCACGGTATGCTTGCCTATATACATGATTATATAAAAATATTTCAGCAATGAAAATATATTAAAAAATTATAGTCGAGAAGAATGAAACCAGCTTTTAATCAGAACAACTTTACACTTTATTTTAGGCACACGTTTCGGTAACCATGCCATCTTCAGTGCCAATGTAAGCTACAATTAAATTTATAAGATAAATGTTTAACAAATGTGATTTGAAAAAAATATTTTACCATCATGATTGACTTACTTTATTAATATGTCCTGTCATATATATGTATAATAAGAGAGTTGTGTATAGGAATTATTACTATTATATATGACAAAGGGACACCTTAAGAAAGTAAGTCAATAATCTTTTTCATATCACTTTTGTTAAACGATTATCTTATAAATTTAATTGTCGCTTACCTTGTCACCGAAGATGGCATCTGTTTTGCCTAGAATCAAGTGTAAAGGTGATTTGACCAAAAATGTTTTCCGATTATAAAAAAAATACACCTACCAGGCAGCGTATTTAACATTTTCTGATGCGCCTGATTTTTGATATTTAACTGAAGGAACGTAAAGTGACCGACTTGCTTCTTCCATTTGTTTAGCATTCATGGTTCTCAAAATGCGTGCCATGATAGTGAATTTTTCTAGAGTGTTCATTTTAGGAATGTTGCTAGGTGTTTGAAGTTCAGAACCAATTTGATGTGCGAGTTTTTCAACTTCTTTTACCAAGTCCAGCTGCTTGTAGGATTCAATGGAGTGACCCATGTATCCGACAAAATATGGAAGTAGAGGATTGCTTGGTGGTTCACTCAAAGTTGGGCGAGGTTGATGATAATTTTCTTCAGATGAACTACTTGAACTGCTAGAACTTTCAGAACTGCTAGATGAGCTAGAGCTTGAACTGGAACTAGAGCTAGAGCTAGAGCTGGAGCTGGAACTGGAGCTGCTTGAGGAAGTGTTGTTAAGACCAGATCGATGCTTATTCAAATTTTCATTAGATTCGCTTGAGCTTGAGCTTGAGCTTGAACTTGAACTTGAACTTGAAGAGCTAGAACTATTAGGGTTCATTTTTTTATTTAATTGAGCTTCACGTCTTGCCCGGGTGTTGTGAGGATTTCTTGCATTACGATTTTGAACTTCCTCGCTGCTACTGCTACTGCTACTGCTGCTACTGCTGCTAGGATTACCTTGTCTGTTATTTTTGTTCTTCTTTAAAACACTTGCATTTTCTTGACTTTCACTGCTGCTGGAACTAGAGCTGCTGCTGCTATCACTGCTACTGCTGCTGCTGCTGCTGCTACTACTACTGCTGCTGCTGCTGCTGCTGCTGTGTGGATTAATTTCTTTCTTTTGATTGAATGGATTGTTATAATCATAAGTGAGATCATGAGCAGAATGTGGGTTGGGTACAGTCCAAGCAGAGCCAGAAGCAGCATGTACTGAGTTAAGAGTCATATTTAAAGCGCTCACAACCATTCCTCTTTGACTTTCATAAAGAGTTGGATTTAATACAATTTTATTTGTTGATTGAATTGATTGGATGGTGTATTGTTCAAGATTGCCGGTAACAATAATTTGACAAACAGCTGATCTCTAAAAATGAAAAATTAATTATTATATTATATATAACACTTTGATATTAAATAATTTCATTTTCCATATTACTTACAGCAAAGAAATTATCCATTTCATTTGTGCCGGGTTCCCAATCATTGACAGCGTCCATACCGAAATGATAGCCAATTCTTTGATCAGAATGGGTATAATTAATGGTCTTCATAATACGGATAATATGGCCATCTCCTTTAAGGTTTGGAACAGGTAAAAGATATGGTTTGGTTTGCAAAATATATTCAGGGACAGGAGAAATATCATAAAGAATTTCGTTTTTGCCAGTAACGGTTTTCTAAAAACAATAAAAAAGAAAATTAAAAAATCAATAATAAAGAAAAGATTATATAACAATATATTAATCGAATACATACTTCCATTGTTCTATAAACACCAGTGAGTCCTTCATTGCTAGGTACATAATTATTTTTAGATTTAATCAAATTTTTTCCTTGGCTATCAATTTGAATTTGACTAACGATACTCTTAATGATGTTTACTTCCCAGGTAGGCACATCTTGACTCACGATTAAATCATCAACCTGAAAAATTATCAGATTTTAAATCCTTTCTTGTTGATATAATTTTACACATATATATATATAAATATTTACCAATCCTTGTTTAAGTTTGATCTCAAAAGGATTGTTTGATAATGGTAGATGTTTGTAGTCGACGTGCCTTTCAGGCAACTCCGAATCCCATCCACCTGGTAATTCAAGTTGAACTTGGGCATATTCCGGTTGAGAAATCTAAATAAACAATAACATAGGTTAATAAACAGTTAAAGAGAGAGCTATGAAGCTTACGAATTATGCATTATTTTTCATTCTTAATATTAAAATATCTATCCTAGGAATTTTGTGTAAAAAGGCATTTATTTCCAATAGGTGCGGTCCTAAAAGGGGGAGGGTTGTAGTTTTATTTGCTTCTTAAAAATAAATTTTAAATAATATAACGCAGTAGGCCTATATGGAACTGTTATATTTTTATAAAGCTCCCACCCCCCCCCCTCCAACCCAAAAAAAAAAATATACCAGGATTGTTTTCAATGAAAGGAGGATGGTGGACATTTAAAGTTTGAAAAATAAAATCAAAATAATTTTTTAAAAGTTAAGAATCGAGCAATATCAATTAGCTCAATGCATCAAAATAATTTTACTCTTTTGCCCTTTTATCTAATAAAAATATCTTAGCATCCCCCTTTTTCCATTTATTTATTTTCTTAAATAATCTAATTAAATTCAGAATATCGAAAACAATCTTAATAAAGGTAGATTTTCACCTTAGCTAGAAGAACATTTGGAGACTTGGGCTGGACGGTAAGATAAGCTCTCAAAAAAATTCCAGAGTATTGGTCTTTAACTTGATGCAAGGCTGCCAGAGTTCGTCCTTTGATCAGGAATTTGTATTCCTTTCCAGTCAACCAGCCTGAATGAAAAAAATTTTAATTTTATAATTTAATTTATATAAAAAAAAAAAAAATAATAATAATAAAGTAAAAAATAAAAAAATGAAATTACCATTGCTCGCCGCCGATACCGTCGTGAGGGCCACTGAAACAAACAAAAGAAATTAAACCTTAGAGTAGGTCTAGTAGCCTAAGAGAAAAGATCGAGATGGTCCCTGGACGGGACACATCACAAATGGAAAATCAGCTTTTCAATGAGTTTATAAAAAAAGTCAAATATTTTTAAGAGAAAAAAAATAATTATTTAAATTAAGAAGATGACATAAATAACTAATTCATTAATATAAATTTTTTTAAGTAAGCAATGAAGGGCAGAGAAAAGGAGAGAAAGTCCAAAGGGACTTGAATCGCAATTGTAAGCAAATCATATTTAAATAGGTATGGAAAAAAAAATTTTCGGGGAGGCGAAATAGCAAAAAAAGTTGCTCGAAAGAATTAAAGAAAAACATTATTGTAGTATTAAAGAATAATAAAGTAGACTTACCGAGGAGCCCGAGAAGTAAGGCCTTGTTCATCTTGCTACTGTTCGCAGATGAAGCCAGCCAACAAGTGCCGAGTACATGGCGAGAGTACTTTTTATACTATCAAAAAACAGCTGAAAAGCTTGAAAGTAGTTGGATCAGCATTGGCAAAGTTCGACTGACATCAGCAACACTGATAACTCATCTGCCAGTTAGAAAATTGATGCTTGGTAAGTAAAAGTTTTTGTTTTTTCGATAATGATAAAATAATCAAATTAAAAAAAATAATAATTTTTTTAATTAATTTGCCAGCACCTTAAGCTATTGCTTACACCTTTTTTTAGGTGTAATTTAGAGTTTTCAATTTATACAATTGTTGATTAAATTTTCCGTTTTTTTATGGTTTCAGTCGTGTCCTTATAGTCAGGAATCCCGAGGTTCGGCACTGCTTGACGATGTTTGAAAATGGTCTTTGGATCATCGTGGCTGTGTTTTCTTTCTAACCAGGTTCGAGATTGCAGGTACTGAAAATTAAAGGGTTATTTCAACTTTTACTTAATATAAGTTTTATTCAATGACTCCCAGCAAAAGGGGATCCAAAATAAATCGTTAAAACACAAACAAGACCAAGATGTTTTATTTGAAAGGGGAGAACACACTCTGGAAAAGAAAGGGGTTGTTTAATTCAACCCCCCTCCCCCAAGGAGGAAATCCTGATTGTGCCACTGGTAAGGAATCTCTCCTGTCATTAAATTGTTAACTGAGTTTTCAAATAGGCAGGCCGGACTTTATATATTTAAGTGTCTTAAATACAATAAAACACTAATTAATTATAATATTAATGAAAATATATTGAGAAATAACAAGGGGGAGGGGGGTTGAATTAAACAAAAAAAAAAAAAAAAAACTTCCGGATTAGCCATTTTAAGTATAATAATGAGCTTGCCTCCAAGTTTTATTAAAATTTGGAAATGAAAATAAAATGCAACAGTCCTTTTTTAAATTAGAAAATTTATTTATTTCCAACTATCTGAGGATGGAGTTTCGGCAACAAATTAGGCCTTCGTTTCTCAAGCGTTAATTTGCTTCATTTATACATTGTATATTAGCTTTTTATTCATTTAAAAGAGATTATTTTATATTAATAAAAAATTTCCAAGGGTAACCCTAACGTTACCAATTTTAGAAATAAGAAGAATATGTTTTGATTTTTTTTTTCTATATAAAATGCTAAAGTTGAATACAGACTTCCGGGATGTATTCAACTACACTATAGAGAGAAATTTAAAAGAAACTTTGAAGAGGATTTTGTAATTAATTTCAAATATCTCCCATATTTCTTGTTATTTATTTTCATTAATATTATAATTAATTAGGGTTTTATTGTATTTAAGACATTACTTAAATATATAAGGAGCAGTCCGGCCTGCCTATTTGAAATCTCAGTTAACAATTTAATGACAGGAGAGATTCCTCACCAGTGGCACAATCAAGATTGGGGGGGGGGGGCTGAAACCCCCAAACCCCCTAGACAGACATACAAGAACTAAAGGACTGCCTGAGCCAGCTCGGACAGCTCGTGGTTGCCAGCCGCGTACTCACGTGGGCCCCTGAGCAATTATTTTCTATTTGTAATATACTTAATATAATAATATAGCAATTTGAATTTTTAATAGATTAAAGTAGCAGGCAGAAAGGTAATTAGTTTTCTCTGTTTAGGAAACAGTTTCGGCTTTAAATACATAAAGCCATCAGTCCAATTAATGCCTTATGTAATTAAAGCCGAAACTGTTTCCTAAACATTACCTGGCTGCCTGCTCCTTTCATCTATTATTATTTAAATACAACAACCACTTTATTATTTCAAATTTGAATTTTTTTTCTCTCCTGGGGGGGGGGGGGGTTAAGATCCTACTTCGCCACTGTTCCTCACAAATTGTAAATATAATTTCTGGATAGAAATACTGCAAATGTCTGAGAGACCCGAAAAAGACACAATTTGTTGCCAAAACAGTATAATCTGAAGATTGGGGGGGGGGGGGGCAGAAATGGAAGTCTCGAAATACAAAACTTTGACAACTGCTGACTTATAGTATTGGACCTAATTAAATTAATATTCTCCGTAACAAACCTAAACTTAAAATATTATTAAATTTTATAAAAATAATATTTTTAAAATTGATAAAATTTTAATTAAGTTAATTTTTTAATAATTATTATTATATTATATATTTTTTATTTATAGATAAAAATTCGATGCTGCATTTCATTGTCTATGAAATTAATGCAAATGCTTCATCTACACATTTCTCTCTTTCTATCTTATCTCTTGCTTATCTCTGACTTTATTGATATAACGCGCCTTCTAAAAGATAGCTCGGCAACCTTTTATATTTGCGCATTTTAAGGTCAATAATTAATTCATTTAATTTCAAGCTATTAGCAAGGCTGTTTCTGCTAGGGGTGCATTTCGGAGGGGCGGTGGACACATATTTTGATTAAAAATTTAGTGAATTTGCTAACATTTCTTTTAAATACTTTATTTTTTTATATAAATTATTTTTGAAAGAATGTTGTAATTTTGTATGACTTCACCAATATTCCAGTGATAAGTGGGAACGAAAGGGGGGGGGGCCCAATCCTCGAATTTCAAACCATCTACACCCCTAGTTCAACCATAAAGTCAACCCTTGTAGAGTTTTGCCCCACCAGCCCTTGAAGGTTTGTTATATTGATGGTGTGCATGGATCAAAGGGAGAATATCCAAGTTAAGCCCTTTCGGCCTTCTCTTTTTCAAACTTGCAGTATTTGAAGTTCAGAACAGATCATAGGTTAGTCGCGAGGTTAACGCTCTAGTCATTTAAGTGTGAAGTCGCGAGCTCTAGTAAAAAAAATGGGTCTAAATGGCCTTATATGCCGAAAAAAACCTTAAAACAAATTTAAAAAAAAATTCAAATTCGGTATCAGGAGATTACTGTTTCTTATCGAGACAAGATTTTGATATATAATTGAGTAGCTAGAGGTAACTTGTCGTATATTTGGCTGTTGGAGGTGCCAGGTGGTAATTTATTAAAAATTATAAACTTTATTTTGGTCGACCAACAAAATTTATTATTTTGAAATAAATTTCCCCTGGCACCTCCAACAGTCAAAGATACAGCAATTAACCTCTGAGTACTCCATTATATGAAAAACCTTATTTAGATAAATAAATAAACAAAAAGATAAATTTTGCAAACTACTCGTTAATGAGTTTATTGATTATAAACTAACATTTTTCTTCCGACATTAAATATTTTATTTAAAAAAAAAAATAAATCTGAGTGCAAATACTTTCTTTCTATAAGAAAATATATTATAGAAAACAAAGCTTTACAAAAAAAGCATTAATTGTCATCGTTTAGCAAATAGTGTAAAAGTCTAGCAGATAAATATATATGTTTTGGAAGGCTTTCGCAACTGGCTGAAAATTTTACTCTATGTTTCGGCTTTTCTTTAGCAGTTATTTAAACGAGAGTGGGATCAGGAAGTATTAGTGAAGAAGAATTGTTATCGGGGTTGCAGTCTTGCTGGCCACTGAGATCTACAAAGATGTTGGTTGTGTGTTATAGTGTTTGTGTTGATTTCGGAATCTCAATCTGCATACTCTCCAAGTCGAGTGTTACTAGATTTTCCAAATCTTGTTTAGTTTTGAGATTTAGCAAGTGGTTGGTTCGGTGATATAGTGTATGTTCGAGATCTCAATCTGCTTAATAGGCTGAAAATCAACATCCACGACCAGTAGCATAGTAATCAAATTGAAATAGCAAAATAGAACCAGAACATCTAGAACATGATAAAACACTACACCCCTCAGTCAACCATTTGACAAACAAAAGCCTCGGAGACATCTAAGTAACACCTCGACTATATTAGAAATCGCACAAATCTTAATTGCGAAGTATTTTATTCAAAATAGATACCTAACAATACACTCTTCTATATAAACCCATAAAATACTAGAATAGAACAACAGTTAGAATTTGTTTTTACTTAAAATTATCTTTACCATAGGCAAGGAAATTGGAAGAAAAAATATTCGACAATCCTCTGTTCCAAATGTAAAAAAAATTTCGTCGAAATTCTTGAATTCCTTTTAGTGTTATCAAGTGATTGCCTTAATTTTTCTCATGTTAATAGCTAATAGAATATTGGCATACTTTTCCAAATGATATAAATATATTTTTAAAAGAATCAGCCCAGGTGCATTTGTCCTATAGAATGAAAATAGATTAAAAAAATAAATTGTAATTCAATGATATTTTTGAGTGAAAATCATAATAATATAATTTAATATTTACATAATAAAAAGAAATAAAATTCTTAATTAGTTTGAAAATAAATATAAAAGAACAATTTGTTAAAATTGTCAAATTTTTGATAGTTTAATGACATTTTCAAGAAAACGCCATATTCGAAAGTGCTGCTATCTTTTGAAAGATTTGTATATTAAAATTAATACCAAAATTTAACATGGTTTGTTCGACTCAAGCCCAACTTGGACGATAACTTCAACCTGCAGAAAAACGAAAAAACAGGCATATATATTTATTTTTTTGGCTCGGCTCGGCTCGTGATGGCCCACACACATGTGGATTTGGCTCGTTTGAAGGCGAGCTGAGCCGGGCTCACGAGCAGATAAAAATAGAAGACAAAAATAAAAAAGTAAAATAAATCTCTGAATCCGCCTTTAGCTACTGGACATGTAAATTTATGCCAATTAAAATTACACAGTGATCCAAGGGCGGATACAAGGGGGGGTAAAAGGGGTAATTACCCCCCCCCCCGCCAGATTCGGAAAAAATACCTTTTTTTCGCAAAAAAATTTATTTTTAATGTAAAATTTTTAAAATTAATACCTAAAAATTTGATGTGTATTTATATTCTGGGAAACAAGTATTGAATGAGCTTTAAAATTACCGAAATTTAAAATAAAATAGTGTGGTGTGCGACGAGTCACACCAGATTACCCCCCGAGAAACACCACTGGATCCGCTCTTGCAGTGATCTCAGTTTTTAATTAAAAAGAAAGAAATTATTTTTCATTTATTAATCCCGCCGACGTGATTCAAAATCATTCATTTATATCAAGGTATTTTATAGGATCTTTAATTTTTGACAAGTATTTGAACCAGGGAGGTAGGGAATGACTAGGATTTGAACAAACCAAATACCCATTGTTTTAGTGACTAATGAAATAAAAATGTTATTTAACTAAAAAAATATTTTATTTAAATAGTAAACTTAATTAATATTTTAATTATATTAAAGCTTTTATTGTATATAAATTTTTCAAAAACTTTTAAATCAACAAGTTATTGAACCAACCTTCAGACAGTCGGCTGTTTTAAATAAAAATTATTTCTTTCTTTTAATTAAAAAGCGATATATATTTTATTTAAATACTAAACTAAATAAATATTTAATATTTTATTTGAAATTAATAGAAAAAAATATTTTGATTTTTTAGGTACATTTCAAGTAATTGAACCAACTTTTATAAGAGAACTCGCCTCTGATTTCCAAGTGTGTGCGTGTCTGTGCCTGTGTGCTTCTCATCACCTGTCAAGCCGATGTCAAGTTCAGCTAACAATCATCTCACTTTTATAAGGTATTTATTATTTAATTTGAATTTCTTTCTCTTTTTTTTTGTTTTAATTAGATATTTTCTACTAATTTAATTTGTAAATTAAATATCATTGCCACTTAATTAAAGATTATCGTTGAATGTCATTTGCTTGGTTATAATTCCATCTATTTTCTCTTTTATTTCGTATTTTCGACTTTTTAAAGTTATTCCCTATTTTATTAATATATTTAAAATGTTTTAAGTGATTTATTAATAATAAATTTTAATAGTTTGTTATTATTTTCATCATTTGTCAAATGGGTGCATTCCCTTAACATGGGCTGATTATAAAAAATTAATCTTTTTTTTCTAAATTATTTATTTTAAATTTAGATTCTGAACAATCACCCCTCGTTTTAGATTTCATGACTTTGATTTTTTTAATTTTTATTAATTAATTTTACTTTCTCTTGTTTTGATTTGTTTTTTTTTTCACAATTCCAATTATTTCTATTTCCTTTTTATTTTCTACACTTTTCATTATTTTAATTTCAAAGTAAACTAAAGGATAAAAGAGCAGATCAATAAATTTAATGCTTAATTCGAATTCTTTTTGCAAAGATGTTATTCGAATTTTTAATTTCCATTTATTTATATATATATATATATATGCCCCTATATATTTATTTATTTCTTACAAATTCTTCATCTATTATTAAATGAATGCATGGAGTTTGAAAATTAACAACTTAATTATAATTAGTTCGAATATTTTCTAAAGGGCCCCTTACACGGGTCAATAATAATGACATTGCTTTACCACAATCACATGCTTATTAATGGTCATTAGGATAAAGTAATTTCATTATTATTCACTGTGTAAGGGACCCTTAAGACTATCATCTAAAATTTAATATTTTTACTTTTTTATTTTTAGCTTTTTGTATTTGAACAGCACCAATAAAAAATGACAAATTTGGAAGTCTTTGAGAACAAGAAAGAAACAAACATCAAGATTTTATTTTCAAACATAAGTAATCACCCCATAGATTTTCTTATGTGATTATTTCATTTTTTTATAAAAGAGAATGAAAATCTTTTTTGAATTCTCTTTTAATTTTGAACTATAAAAAGTTACCATTATTTTTTTTTTTTTAAGCATTGAAATAATGACATGATTTAATGGCCATTTCATTTAATTAATTATTACTTTAATTTTAGACTTACCAAGCTCTACTCCAGGTTGACTGCTCTTCTTAAAGAGAATAAGACATTCATTATATATTTAATATCAGAATGAATTGAAAGAAAATTAAATAATATTTGAAAAGAAAGAATTTTTATGGATGACTTTTGTCTCTCTCGTCAGTAAGAAATATAAATTAACAAAATTGAACCTTAAATTATTATAATACTGTATTTTCTTTTAATTTTCAGAAACTCGGGTTTCAATTCAAATCTAAGCGCTACTTCTCACCCTCTTCAAGGCCCAAATTCAGTCATGTCTCGACTATCTAGTAGTAAAAAGATCTTCAACCGAACTAAAATATATCATTTCACCCAATTATATGCCCGAAACACAAGAGGGCATCATCCCTTCATTACTAAGCTAACGACTAGTAGTAGAACATGATCAGAGGTGACTACGTCTCATTAGATTTGTTGAAACTCCAGCGAGATTTTTTATTCAAAATATAAAATTAGGTAATCTATTATATCTATTAATTTTATTCTATTATTCTGATATTAAAATAATATTAATTTAATTTTAGATTTGATTATAAATCATCTGAGATGGTTTAACTTTGAGTGAGAACAAAATGACATCCAATCATCAAAAATATATATATACGTATAAGATAATATCTATTTAATATTATATATCTTTGTTCTTTTCTTAGTTTAATTTATTTTTTGGAAACTTTGGGTTAAATTAATGAATAAATAAGATATAGTTTATTGAGTATGGATATATATACAGTGTATATATATTTACATATTGACTTGATATTATCGAATATAAATTCACTAATCATTAAGTAAACCTAATTTTTTTTTAACTATCTCTTTTTATTTGATTATAGAGATTAATTTTTTTCTTTTTTTAATTTCAGAATTCCTTTCCAGATGCTTCTTGTCGTTAATGCAGCCAGATGAACTCAACGTTATTTAGAGTTCCTATTTGGTGAGCTTAATATTTGAATCACTTTATTTTTCCAATAATATTAGTAAGAAAGATGGTCTAAAAATCAAAGAAGAAATGACAAATTTTTGTAAATAATTTTGTATTATTATCCCTTGTTATAGATTTTCGCTCCCCACTCAAGATGACTGCACTCCTCGCCACTCCATTCAGAGCGCTTAGAGTCAGGCTCGGACTTTAGAAATTCGCATTTCGGTTGAGCAGCAACATCTCAATCCCTCTCTTCTCTTCCTCAGGTAAATAAATATTATTCAATTATTCATCCCTTGTCAATTAATAATTAAATATGCCAAGTGGGATGGAGGGAGTTAAAAAACATTGATTTATATTCATTTCTATTGAATTTTCCCCAAATATCACAGGATTTTGTTTTTATCCCTTATCTAAAAGAAAAAAAAAACTTGTCATTTAATAACATTTTGCAATTGAATATAAAAAATTTCCATAGGAAAGTATAAATTTAATTAGAAGATAAAATAAATATTGCAACCTCTTTAGTGATTTATTTAATAGGGGGTTTGTTATTTAAGGGTGAGTGTGTAAAGTAAGTCTTAAAAATTTAAGCAGAAACAACTCAGCCTCCCTCCCGCTCTTTCTCTCTCATCAGGAAAATACAGTATTACTCAATTTTTTATTAGTCCATTAATGATTAAAAAGGGATGGAAGGGCAAAATTGCGTTTATATGTATATTCTAAATTTTAATTAATTTAATATTGGAAAAACAAACAGGCTGCTTTTTATTTTTATCTCGTCTAACAGAAAAAAAAGATTAACTTTTCTAAAAAAAAACCTATCTTATGATTTCTATTATGAAAATTGAAAAAATAAAAAAATTTTTCTATTTAAAAAGGGTATTTGGGAAAGGATTATGTGATAAATAAAACAATTATTTAAAAAAAAAAATAATCTTTATTGAATATTTTAATTATGTTGTTGATAGAATAGGATAAAAAATAATAAATAAATATTTCTTTGTTTCAGAAGGAAAAAAATCATCCATATTCGTCATCATCATTATCAATGAAACAGGACTTGAGCAATTAGAAATTATTTTTGTAATTGTGAGTTGATTCAAGACGCATTCACGTCGAGCAAGAAGCCAGTCGATTGAATTCATCTCTCTGCTTTTCCTCCATTGCGATTCTATTAGTGAGAATAAAACATCTCACACCCCTCAATTCTTAATGAAAAGGTTTTTATAATTTGCATATTTAATTTTCATTAAGGGTTAACATTTTATTGTTATATTTTCTAAGTTTTTTTTTTTTTTTAAACACTCACTTTTTTCCCATTTACACTCACATTCACACATACACACATTCTTTTCGGCAACTTAGGCCTTTTAAAACTTTTTACGATACCCGTTATTTGTAAATATTATATCTATCGGACTGCCTGGGATCGCAACCATCGACCCTTGGTATACAAGGCAGGCGAACTGCCAACTACTAAGTCCGATGGCATTTTTTAATTTATAAAATTATCTATTTTTTTTAATAATGAAACCAGAGGGAGGAAAGGTGGTGTACATTTCCCATTCCAATTAAAATATTATTATTATTTTTCCTTAAAATAAGTAAAAATTCGTTTGTCAATATTATTATTATATACTGCCTTGAAATGCAATTTGAGGGGTGCTAGTCGATTTATAGAAATCTTTCTATAAAATTTTATCTTTTTACTTTCTTTACGCAACAGAACAACAGCTTGAAAATTTACAAACGTGAAAAGTAATAACCTTTTTTACTTTTTTTTATTTGTCGTCAGGTTATAGGGGGTGCGAGATTATATTTTAAGCCTCTATTTAAAGATAGATTAGAATTTTACTATACTAGATATTTAAAAAAATATTGCCTCTTTCTTTGAGATTTATAAATAATGGATGCTTTTAAAGGGTGTGTGAATAAAATATTCTCATATAACTTATTGTACAGCTGCCCAATTTCAAAACACAGTAGGGGACAAATTTTTTCAAATTCGATTTTTTAGTATTTTTAGTTAAAATGGTGTCTTGTGAACATAATTTAATTCAAATTTCCCAAAGATTAAATTTTTTTCTTATAGATATCAATTTCGATAAACCCGCTAAGTGCATTGTTTTATT
>JAKCPI010031470.1:0-41240 GCA_023213315.1 Euborellia annulipes | reverse complement strand
AGAGACAAACTTTAGACCTTCCGAAATTGGAAAAATTTCAACTTTGGACCTCTGTCATTCTTTTTAGAATTGGAATTTTTTTTGAATAATAAAATAATCCTTATTTATTGTAGTTTAAAATAAAAAAAAATTTGGCTTCGATATCTTAAAAATTTTTTGAGATATTCGCTCAAAAAGAGAAAAGTTTCTCAAAACATTTTTTCACGTTCCTAAAGAGGCGAAATGGCCTGAAAGAATTAAAAAAAAAAAAAAAACGCACCATGGTCCCCAAATCTGGTTGTGCAGCTAGTTATTATATTAATGCTAAGAAAAATTATAATAAAATAGAAATGATATATTTATTATTCATATTTTCTGGAGTTTTATTGATAGAGAACTTGGGTGGGCAACCCAAGTCTTCCGAGTCAGCTAGAGGTTATTGGATTAAATGATAAGATATTTATAAATATTATGGATAATAAAAAATATTACTTGGATCTTATGGAAGAGAAGTTGCCTAAGATGACGCTGGTTTCAGAAAGTCCGCTCAACAGATTGTGATGAGGTAAATAGTCGTTTAGTTGCCAGTGTTGCCGATTCGAATGTTTTCTGTTTTAATAATATAAAAAAATTCATTGTTAGAAAAAAAACAATTACTCCCTTTTATTGTTAAAGGAGGGCTTAGGCTAATAATCAAACTCAACTACGTATTATATTAATAAATCATTTGTCCAATCAAACACAAACTCAACTCGCAAATTTGCTATCTTAAAAGATTTATTGAGTGGCTTACATACAGTCTTTGAGCGTTGATTGAAAAAAAAAATTCCATCTTTTTCAAACAAATCTATTTGAAAAAATCATAATTTTAGTTTTCAAATAAATAATGTTAGAAAGATTTGTAAACTTTTCTTAATACTAATTTGAATATTTATTTGAAATATTAATTAATTTTATATAAATACATAAAACTAATTAAAACCAAAAATAAAAGGATCCCATTGTTAGAGGTGTGTTCAAAAAAATATTCCATTATTAAATTCACTCTAACCTAAGATTTGAAACTTCTTGCTTTGACCTTCAAAAGGAAACGACATAAAATTGCGATATAAAAGGATAACTGAATGTATCTCTACTTCGCTTTTATAATTAAATTGAAACGCAATAAATAATTGAGTGATATTTACCTGTTGGTGATGAATTCGAGAGAATTCCAACGAAGAGAGGAGAGAGAATGCCTTGGCGTTTGAACTGCAGCGTCGCGACGCGTCGCGTGCCTACTGACTGGAGGCTGCTGTCTGAGGCGGCGACGGTCGCCGCACTGGCTGGAGTGGGGGGGGAGGCGCCAACAATGTTCTATTAATAGAACACAAGCAATAAAATTAAATTAATTTATTTAAAAGATCTTTTAAAGAAAAATAAATTATTTCTATTTTATGCGAATTATCCCTTGCAAAAGACAGATAAAATCTGGTGTGACTGGCCGCACTCTAAATAATTAAAAGTTGTGTTATGTGCTGGTCACCCCAGATTTTTTGTGTCGAGATATGATTAGTTTCCGCCAATATATTAAAATTGTAGAATCCAAAATGTAGAAAAACAGAAAAATATTTTTACTTTCTCTTACCTCTATATATATGTTAATATATAGAGAGAGAAAGTATTGGATTCATGTCAAAAATTGGAGATTTTGATGAATATATATATATACGTCCGAATCAGTATATGAATATATACGTTTTGAGGTTCCCCCAATTCAAAAAAGTGAGTCCCGCAATTCACAAAATATCACTGTTAGAAAATTTTTTTTTCTTTTTACTTTCTCCTATACGAAGTAGAGAATGTATTGTAATCGCCGATCTTTCGTCAAAGAAAAAAAAAATGAAATTATGTTTGTGTGTTGACAATGATACAAATCTACAGTTTCAGTGTAAAATAATCGCGCATTTGTACTATAGGATCTGTCATTCCCGAATCTTTTTCTATTGAATTTTGAAAATAATTTAATTATAAATAAATATTCAAGAAGACCTATTTGGGATATTAGTTTTTCCAACCGAGTAGAAGTCTTCGAACCCGAAAAACTTGAATAATATTTCAACGAATCAATCATTTAAATACATGGAAAAAAAATTACCCTGCCATATTGCTATGTAAGTGATGAAATAGCTAAGCTAATTTCATATTAGATAATAGATTTCGTTGACATTATTAATATTTCACCTGTTAATCTAGGGGATATTTGTTCATGTATACTCAAACCTATAAATTAATTGGATACTAATTTGAGCAAACTTGGCCCTATACGATATTTAGAGTATCGTCTCTATTAATATATAATTATATTTAAAATATAGACCTATGGGTTAGCTGAGGGGTTAAATAAAAAGTGTAAATAATAATAATAATTCACTTTTAAATATAGATATATATATTGACTGGTCGCACCAGATTTTTTGTGTCGAGATATATTTAGTTTCCGCCGATATATTAAAATTCAAGATGTAAAACTTTTTTTTTTTTTTTTTTTTTTTTAATAAAAAAAACATTCACACTTTTTTCTCATTCACACTCACATTCACACACACATTCACACGGTCTTTTCGCAACTTAGGCCATTTAAGACTTTTACGATAACCGTTGAAATAAATATATCTATTGTGGGGTCCAGGCATTTTTATTTAAGTCATTTGGTATCCAAATGCCTTAAATAAAATTATCGGACTGCCTGGGGTCCGAACCCGCGACGTTCGGTATAGAAGGTAGGCACGCTACCAACTACTCCAAGCCCCGTGGGAGATGTAAAACTTATAAACGTGGAAAATGTTTATATTTTGTTACCATGGCAACCATTTCTCCTATCTTTCCTTTGAAGTACAAGAATAAAGTGTGCTTCAAACAATTTTAAGAGCAAAATGAGAATATACATTTGAAAGAACATCTAAAAAATAATTGATTTTTAAATTTTAATCAAAATCGTTGGAGCCAATTTTGAGAAAATTGAAAAAAACTGAAAAAGTACATCAGTAAAGTACTAGTACTTTTTGTCCTATTTTGTTCAAAAGCATCGTGTCAGGTCCCATGGGAGTACCTAACTTAAATATAAAATTTCAACTCCTAACTCTTTTCGTTCTTTAGATAGTTTGTTCACAGACACGCAGACAATGCTGAAAAACCACTTTTTTACTTTCTCTTATCTATATGGATATGTTAATATACATATATATATATATAGAGAAAGTATTGGTTTCATGTCAAAAATTCGATGTTGAGATTTTGATGGATCTTCACGTTTTGAGGTCCCCTGAATCCAAAAAAGTGGTTTTCGCGACATGGTCTGTGGTGTGTGTGTGTGTGTGTCTGTGTTCAATTTTAAGCATGAAGGAATTGAGCTACGAGGTTGAAATTTTATATTTAAGTTAAACACCGCCCGGGACCGGAAAAATAAGCTTTTAATCAAAATCGGCCAAAGATTACTAGTACTTTACTGATGTACTTTTTCAGTTTTTTTCGATTTTCTCAAAATTTGCTCCAACGATTTTTTTTTTTAATTCAAAAATCAATTATTGTTTAGATGCTCTTTAAAATGTATATTCTCATTTTGCAATTGAAATCTTCTGAAGACCACTTTACTCTTGTATTTCATAGGAAAGATAGGAGAAATGGTTGCCATGGTAACAAAATATAAATATTTTCCCAAACTTATAAATTTTACATCTGAATTCAAATCCGTGCTGTTCCGTGCTGTCGGGAACTAAATATATGTCGACACAAAAATCTGGTGTGACAAGCACAGAACACATTTTTCGATTACCGAAGGTAAGAGAAAGTTGTGTGCTGTGCGCCAGTCACACCAGATTTTTTTAATTTAGGGGGCCCCGAAACGTGTATATCCATCAAAATCTCAACATCGAATTTTTGACATGAATCCAATACTTTATCTCTATATATAATATAAACATATATAGAAGTAAGAGAAAGTACAAAGGAAAAAGACAATAATTTTCCTTTATTTTACAGCTTTATTAAAATGCCTATATAAAATTTCTAGCAAAATTATTTTAATTTGCAATTGGGAAATAGGGTGATTGACTTGGTTAATAATTTATCATATTTTTATGGTTAAAAAAAGTTGTTTTTCGATTAACGATAATATCTTTTCCAAGTCTAGTTACATTTCCGACCCTTTAGGTATTTATTCACCATTAGACTTCAGATCGATAGTTGCCCTTTATAAGAAGGTGCATGTTTATTTTAAGACCATTTAATTCTTTAATTAATATCTATTTAAAAGGTATGAAATAAAAAATTTTATATCATAGTAATTTTTTTTTTTTTTTACTTTTTTTAAAAGCATTCTAACCTAGCTGGTCTCTAGATCGCCCACTCTATCTCAATGTATCGATTAAATAACGAATTGCAAGGTTTCATTAGAACAAGAATGTGAAGAGTCATTGGAAACACTTTATTTTCGTGAACACGATTTGACCATTAATTTCATCTAGACAGAGAATTTCAAAATAAAAAAAAAAAATTGTGGTTGATGAGTGAAAAAAGGGGGAATTGTGCTATTATCGGATACGAGAAATTTCTTTCCAAAAAAAAAAAAAAAAATAAAATATTCCCATCGATAATCGATTTTTTTTTTTTTTATTTATTAATTAAAATTTTTTATTACTTTTCGGTAAACGAAGTATAGATAGATAATGTTATAATTTTATCGGGGGATTTTAATATTTCCCAATTCAAAAATTCTGGTGTGACTGGTCGCACAGCTCACAACTTTCTCTTACATTTGGTAAAAGAAAAGTTGTGTTCTGTGCTTGTCACACCAAATTTTTTGTGTTGAAATATGTTTAGTTTCCACCGATATATTTAAATACAAAATGTAAAATTTATAAATATGGGAAAATATTTTTATTTTGTTACCATGGAAACCATTTCTCCTAACTTTCCTATGAAGTACAGTGAGGGACAATATTAAGTCCCACCCAGGCGTTTTCTACTTATTATTATTTCATTATTTTTATAAAAGAGAATGAAAATCTTTATTGGAAATTTCCTAGGTTTGAGCCATGAAAGTTTCCATTAAAAAATCTGGTGTGATTGTCGCACCAGATTTTTCGTGTCGACATATATTTAGTTTCCGCCGATGTATTAAAATTCAAGATTTAAAATTTATAAAAGGGGGATGCCTAACTTAAATAAAAAATTTCAACCTCCTAGCTCAATTCCTTCATGCTTTAAATTGAACACAGACAGACCATGTCGCGAAAACCACTTTTTTGGATTCAGTGGACCTCAAAACGTGTATATCCATCAAAATCTCGACATTGAATTTTTGACATGAATCCAATACTTTCTCTATATATGTATATTAACATATACATATAGATAAGAGAAAATAAAAATGTTTTAAAATAAAACTTGATGAATAGAGCAAAAAATATATTTAAAAAAATGAGTCTTATTTCTAGTAACTTGTATTCGCTTGGCCTTGCTGAAACGGAGGGCAAAAATATCAGCCTCAAACTCACTTCCAAGTTATAAAGTATAATCAAAATCCATCCGAATCTATCCATTCGATGGATTTAATCGTTGTTCTATGGATCAGAGGTTTGCTTCATGTACTGAGCAATTAAATTTTTCTAAATCATATTGGAAAAAAATATTGTATATTTATAGGCCTACATGAAAGTAAAAAGTGAAGTGAACGTTGAGGCACTGATTAAAAAAGAGGCCGCCACACGCGGGCCCTTGTTAGATAATGCATGTGAGGTTCATATTGAAAAAAACTAAATATCAATGAGAAAAGCTCACCGAAAGCGGGCAACGCAGCTAGTAGGTTTTTACTAATTTGGAATATTTTGAATTTTATTTAGATCGTATAAAAGTAAAAATGGAAGTAAATATCGAATTAAGGGTATCCATGAGGTCGCAATTTGCCTGACTAGGTGCCCACCGAAGACGGGCGACGCAGCTAGTTAAGAAAAATACGAGATACAAGTCATCCAATTGAATGAAAAAAGATTTAGATATAAACTGCAAGAATATTCCTATGCTTTAGTGGATTAGCCTATACTCAGGTTTATAATCCATATGCTACGTTCTATTGCATTAGTTAACCTCTCCGAAAAACTTGTCCTGACTTGCAAACTGACCATTGCAATTGAGTCAAGCAGTGAGATCCAAATCAATAACTCTACTTTTATTATTTTTCTTTAAATATTTTATTTATTTATTTTGTTAAATTAAAAAAATAAATGCCCTCGGGCTTGGTGTAGGGAGGGGTTAGCGTGCTAATCTCGTATACCAAAAGTCGCGGGTTCGGACCCCAGGTAGTCCGGTGATTTTATTTAAGCCATTTGGATACCAAATGGCTTAAATAAGAATGCCTGGACCCCAAATATGTATATTAATCAATAATGGATATCGTCAAAGTCTTGTATGGCCTGAGTTGCCGAAAAAACTGTGAAAGTGTGTGTGAGTGTGAGTGTGAATGAGAAAAAAGTGTGAGTGTTTAAAAAAAAATATAATAAATAAATAAATACACCTTATCGACTAGAAACAAACTTCGACCACCTCTATATATAAAAATATTTAGTTATATTCCCACATTGGCTCCTATGAATACATTTTTATAAAATCACAACTACGTTTATATATAATGCAGTATATAAATAATAATTTTTTGTGGAGACATTTATATTTCTAATATTTAAAATAATAAACCAAGTATTAATGAACGTGGAGAGATGAAATTTACCTTTAATGGTCTTAAAGTTTAGAAGAAAGGCGAATTTTTTACGGAGCCCAGGTGAGACGCGTCCGCCTCGCGCGACGCCATGATCCAAATGAGACGATTGAACACGATTAACACAGAAGGTGCTTCACTTATCACTGCCCCCACTCTACTGAACTCTCCTTGACCTTGCATTGGAATATAAAGGGTACTTTTCATATAGGGAATGTATATAGACTCGGTCTCCAGCTGATCCCTCGAGAGAGGGGGGTCTCTTCTCATTGGTGGACAACTGCTTGGCCTAGGACCTTAGGCCCATAGAGCCCATGTAAATAGAAATTTGGCAAACATCCAACTTCTTTTAATTAAAAATCAATACAAATAATAAGGAATATATAAAATGGAGAGAAAATAATTTTTAATGAGAATTTAAATGAAAAATCAATTTAATTTTTACTTTTATTTATATCTAATTCTTTTATTTTTTAAATAGCAAAATATTATTTAAAAAAATAATATCTCTTTAAAAAAAAAATACTTTAAAAACAGAGAGCCAATTTTTACTTCCATGCATTTGCCGCCTCTAGGCAGTGGACTCTCGCCGCCCCATCATCTTCAACCAACCCAGCACTGAGCCTTACCAAAACAAGCCTACAACTTCTGATTACCTACAAGAAACGTTTGGAAAGTGAACATTTCGCAATCAAAGGTATCCAAGAAATTAACCAATTATTAGGCCCGTGATGCCAGGGCCTCGGGCAGCAAACTCTGAGGGACGCCAAAATTTTAGAGGCGAGAAAATTTTAGACTACTCAAATTTAAAGAAAGATTAACATTTTAAAATCAATTTGACAATAGTTAATTCGGGCCGCGGGGGGGGTGTTACTTTCTTTTTAAATAGGGAGAAGGAAGTAGAGGATTCATTTCAAAAGTTCGAAGTCTATATTTTGATGACGTTTTGAACACGTTTGGAGGTCCCTTGAGTCTAAAAAAGTGGTTTTCGCGACATGGTCTGTGTCTGTCTGTGAACAAAATATCTCAAGAACGAAAAGAGCTAGGAGGTTGAAATTTTATATTTAAGTCGTTTTTAGTCAGTGAAAAGAAATTTTAGAAAATATTGCCAATTAGAATTTTTATTAAAAAACCTGGTGTGACAAGCACAGAACACAACTTTCGATTACCGAAGACGTCTTTTTTGAACTTAACGAATGGTAATTTGATAATGAGATCGTGAAAATTATTTATTATATACTAATTATGTCGATTATGAGAGATGAAACAAAAATTAAATTTAGCATGACTAACCTTCAACTAAACGCAGGTTCATTTTATTTTTGTTTTTTAATTCCTTGAAGATATTATTTTGTTTTTTAATTTCTTGAAGATATTATTTTGTTTTTTAATTTCTTGAAGATATTATTTTGTTTCTATTTCACACTTTATTCATTCGGTTATTTAATATCTATTTGGCAACAATCACGACACTAAGTAAGGAGACAACCGAAGCGCCAATTTGTTGAGTAGAGCGTCGGTGGCGAAAAATGGAAACAGATCACTTTCGAAGCGCCACTTTGTCGAGTAGAGCATCGGTGGCGAAAAATGGAAACAGAATGATCGCCTAACTGTGACTGGTCGCAGCAGATTTTTTAAGTTTTATAGGGCCTGAGTTGCCGAAAAGACTGTGCGTATGTGTGTGAGTGAGAATGAAAATATGGGGAATGACTTCCCCGAGACTTTCTCGTATATTCTTTTGGAATTACGTCTGGGTGTGTGTGTGAACACGATTGCATAAAAATCAAAGCAGCTAGATCGATGAAATTTGGTATATGCTCCTTACACTAAAATTGTAGACTTCTATCAACTTTTGGAGTTAATACGTCACTTGGAAGTAGTACTTTACCTAATAAGTTTTTTCAAAAATTTTGAAATTTTCAATTTCTTTGTTATATTATGATAAAATACTCAATTTTAAAAAGTTTTTATTCTTTGACATTTTTCCGAAAACTGAATAGTTTTTGAAATAATCACAGAAGAAAACGACATTTTTCGTTAATTTTGGAAGGAAAAATCAAAACAAAATCAGACAGGTGTCATTAAAAAACTTGTAAAAATAAACATATTCATTTGTTTCACAAATTCATTTGTTACATGCCAGGGGGTTGCCTAACTTAAATATAAAATTTCAACCTCCTAGCTTTTTTCATTCTTGAGTTATTTTGTTCACAGGCACACAGAGCATGTTGCGAAAACCACTTTTTTGGATTCAGGGGTCCCCTGAATTTTGAGGTCCTCAAAACGTGTACCTGGTATATCCATCAAAATCTCGACATCGAATTTTTGACATGAATCCAATACTTTCTCTCTATATACTGTATATTAACATATATAGAAATAAGAGAAAGTAAAAACTATTTAACAAAGTGGACATATCATTCCCCTCTTTATATAACTATTAATAATTAAAATTATTTTATGCTCTCGGGCCTTGGTGTAGGGGTTCGCGTGCTGGCCTTATGAACCAAGGGTCGCGGGTTGGCATCCCGACTCATGCGACAATTTATTTCAATTGGCTAAATAAATAGAGACAGGGTCTAAATGGCCTCCTTTGCCAAAAAAGACCTTAAATAAAATAAAAAAAAAAAAAGATTTTCGAAATTGTGGGCTCATTCAGTTTCCGAAACAACGAAAACTGTCACTTTGTACCTACAGCTTCTTTAAATACTCATAAAATAACAAATATGAAATGGAAAAGAAAAATAAAATACATAATTTTGCCCTATCTTAAGCACAAAGACATCCCGAAAATTTTGCAATCTTAAACGATATATTGACAGGCTAATGAACAGTGTATTTGTGCGTTGATTGAAAAAATTCCATCTTTTTCAAACAAAGCTCTACTTATTATTATTAATAAATAATGTATAATTGTCAATTAATGTAATTTTGGAGGACATAAAAATATTCCTTTTTTAATTTTTTTTATTTTTATTAAAAATAAAAAAAAAAAAAAAAAATTTTTTGTGTGTTTTTTATATTATTTTTTTCTAAAAAAATTTTTTTAAAATATCCCCCAAAAAAAGAAGTCCTCCTTTTTTTTTTTATTTTAAATTTTATATTTTTTGATAAATCTTTCAAAAAAAAATTCCCGATACGTGAGGCTTATGACCTCGCATCATTATTCACTCAGAAAGTACCTATCTCTCAGACAACTATTTAAGGGCCTATCTTAATTTAAAAAGCTTTGTAAACATATTTTATGGAAATTAAAATCCATTTTGATATCAAAGAGACTAAATAGGCTTTCCCTTTTCCTTTTCTTGCATTTTATTTGATGAACAAAATATTTTTAGGCAAATTCCGAGCTTGAGCCTAACTAACTTAACCGACTTTTTTTTTATTTTAAACCACAAATGAGGAAGCAACGTCATTCTCGTTTATTAAATAACGAAATCCTTTTTTTAAACAAGTCTTATGGAACCAAACTCAAGAAGACATCTCCCAAAACTTGGAGATAGATCTTCTTTCTCTCTCTTTAAATTTCCTCGTTCGTTCACATTGAAAAATTCCAAATTGAAATAGAAAGATGGAAAAAGAGAGAAAGAGAGAAATAATATTTTAATTAAAAGTTTTATCACTAGCATCTCATATACAGTACGATAAGGATAAAATTTTAATTTAAAATAATGAAATTTAGATAGATTGTTTTTAATTCTCTTTTTTTTTTTAATATTTGCAATTTTACTAAAAAATTATGAATAATTTGATCGTGGAATAATATTTTTTATGATGGGGTCTTTTTATCTTTACATCACCCTTTCACGTCATTTAAAACCGATACGTAAGAAAAAAATATGATGTGATTGGTCGCACACAACTTTCTCTTACATTCGGTAATCGAAAGTTATGTTCTATGCTTGTCACACCAGATTTTTTGTGTCAGATCGTGTCCCTGGTGCGGGCGTGTGTATCCCTGTGTGTCCCTCAAGGTTCACTATGTAGACCTGCTGCGGGCGTGTGTATCCCACGATTATTTTTTATCATTTTTACTCGAGTGAAAAAGTACATCAGTAAAGTTCTGGTATTTTAGTACTTTTTGGCCGATTTTGTTGTAAGTGTGCGAGTCTCGAAAAGCCGTTAGAACACGATTGACTACCGAGTTACTCGAGGCGGCAAGAGATGGCTTTAGTTTTTCCCATAGGAATACAAGGGATTATTCCATTTCATTTGAAAGATTCCAGCTAATTAATTAAGGGTAGAAAATTAATTATTTTATAACACAATGATTACTAATTTAATTATCTATAAGAAGGGGGGGGGGGGGGGGGGGGAAAACAACATTCATTAAAAAAAAAATATATTTTTTTAAAAAATTAAAAAATTTTCACAAAAAAATTTTTGTGGGGCCCCCCCCCCCCCCCAAAAAATTTCTATATACGCCCCTGCTATAAGATATAGAGCGAATTTTTTTATAATATATTTTATTTAATGCGATTATTCTAAAAAAAAATTTTATTTTTTCGAAAAACAAAAAAAAGGGCTTCTATACGTTGTAGATATTTTAAATAGCTTTAATTTAAAAAAAATTTGAGGTCGATAGCTTCAAAATTGTGGCCGCTGGAATCTCCCAAAATTAGCACCCCGAGAAGCGCATCTTAAACTTATTTTCAGGACTTAGGGGGGGGGGGGCTCAAAACATGTATATCCATTAAAATCTCGATTTAAAATTTTTGACATGATCGCAATACTTTCTCTCTCTCTCAAATTTCATATAGGTCTATAGGGTAAGAGAAAGTAAAAAAAATGAAAAAAAATCTTTTAAAAATTGCACTCCCACTTTTGATACAATGGCTATTTAGAGTTTTTGATGTCAATGAGAATTTTTATCATCTCTCTCATTTCACGGATCATAAAGTACATCATAAACTTAAATGCTTTAAAAACTTTAAAGAGCCATTTTATATACAAATTAATATACTCCCATTAAGTGCATTTATAGAAAGAAGGAAGCAACGATTAACGTAAAATGAAACAATAATTAAATTTTAAAATTTAACAAAAAAAAGACAAGGGATTCTTTTCAATTATATCGATGTAATTATATAAATTCTAGAGTGGTATTTACAGTATTTAGTTTTAGTAGATATAATAAAGTAATTTAATTTTGTTTTTATGCTTAACAGCCTCTTGGCACCATGGTAGAGTACTTGACTCCTATCTAGGGGTCGGGTCCGCATCCCGTCTCTTGCGACAAAAATTTATTTCAATTAAATCGGCTGCAATCAATAATTATCTTATTATATACTGGTATTCGAAGACGATGTGTAATGAAAATTCCATATTTGTAGTTGAATATCATACAAGCTGGGATCCATAATCAGTTTTCCAAAGGCACATTTACCTCGAATAGACGCCATTAATCTGCAGCGCTCAACTTATGAATGAGATTTGTTGGCCCACAAAGCGAATTTATACAAAGAAATGATAAACGACATGATTTTTTAATATATGAAAGACTCAAAAAGGTAGGCAGGCAAAAATAAAATAAAAATTCCCCCTATTACAAGTTGCATTTATTATTCTTGACAACATGCTGTTATTATTATTGTTATTATACAATTTAAGACCCGAAAAAAGGCAAGTTAATCTTTTTTAATATTAATAATATCTGCTATTGTAAAACCTTTCTTAACTTTATAAGAAAATCTTGCTAGATTCTTAGTTTATATATAAATTACCGAGACTATTCTTTACGAATCTATAGATGATATCATCTGGCCTTTCAAGAACATCGATTTTAATCAAATCATTGGATACTCGAGCACAAAACTCAAGAGTATTTATTAAATTCCAAAGTGAAAAATATTAATAATACACGCCTGCGATGTAAAAATTGCTTGTAATCTAAAGGATGCATCTTATGTATTTTCGAGTGGTAAATTCAGAAAAAAATAGTGAAAAAGTTTCATCACTTACAGTTTTTGTACAAATCATAATCATGCCCACGGGGCGTGGTGTAGAGGTTAGCGTGCTAACCTCATATACCAAACGTCGCGGGTTCGGACCCCAGGCAGTCCGATGATTTTATTTAAGCCATCTGGATACCAGATGGCTTAAATAAGAATGCCTTGGACCCTAATATATATAAATTCATAAATAACGGTTATCGTAAATGTCTTATATGGCCTGAGCTGCCGAAAAGACAGTGTGAATGTGTGTGTAATGTGAGTGTGAATGAGAAAAAAGTGTGAATGTTTTTCAAAAAAAAAAAATCATAATCATACTATTGTTATAGTACGATTTTCCCCTCAGTAAATACTTTCATCAATGTTTCTAAAATAAAAATGATATTTTACATATTATGTATTAGTTCCCATCTTTTACCTCAATTTAATTGTTTTGAGGCTGTTTGGAATAACTATGAGGCCTGAACGAGTATGTGAAAAAGAGGATTTTCAATTGAGGCATGTGTACAGCCAGATTCGTGGCCCACTAGGCAGCCTGTCTAGTAACCAAGTTTCTAGGAAATCTAAGGACCCTTACTTCATGTTCATTGCACAGAATATGTTGACTAAACTGAAAACTCTGGGTTGTTCGATAGTAGGAAATTTCACTTTCTGAATTCCCATCTTTACTACTTCCCAGAAGACCTCGGAATCCTGAGTGAGGAACAGGGTGAAAGATTTCACCATAACGTGAAAGAAAGGTGGTATCAAAGACGATGGAACATTAACATGATTGCTGACTACTGTTGGATACTGAAGAGTGAGTTACCGGACAAAATCTACAAACGAGAAAGCCGTAAGTGGCTTCTAAAATAGGATGAAGAGGAATAAACACACATATTGGTCATATCATACAGTAAATTTGAAATTAATTCACTTTATATGATTTTTTGTTTTTTTTTAGAAAAATGTTATTTTAGGAATTATCCTCTTTTCGACCCCTGCTCTCTCTTTTCCTTTGTTTTGAAAATGGAATTAACATATGGAGAAAATCTCTTGTTTATTAAAGTTTACAGGTTGTAGGCCTATACCAACTTTAAACCAATTCTATTATATTCGAAAACAAATTTAAATAAAAAACGTCAATAAATTATTTGTTTTGTATTGTTTCCCCACCTGTAATTTGTCAATTTTTAATTCATAACCGGTTAATAATAGCATGTTTTTCGCTAATATTTATTCAATACGAATATGCTATTCTAATATTAAACAAACCATAAATTATTTTCAAAGCATAAAATAGCCTTGCAGCAAACTACTCCGCTCATAACGCTCTTTCTGCTTTAAATAGACAGGTGTGTTTTTACTTCGGCAAAAATTTTGTGTCCCTAAAAAAAAAAAAAGGTAAAATGATTTTAATGAAAGGGGAAAAAGTTCTGGCATCCTGTAGGAAAAATTAGTTCTGCAAAAAATTTTTTTTTAATTTCTATATACGCCCCTGGGATACTTTACTGATGTACTTTTTCAGTTTTATTCTATTTTCTCAAAATTCGCTCTAACGATTTTTATTAAAATTCATAAATCAATTACTTTTTATATGTATATTCTCATTTTGCCCTCAAAATTGTTTGAAGCACACTTTACTCTTGTACTTCATAGGAAAGATAGGAGAAATGGTTCCCATGGTAACAAAATATAAATATTTTTCTATGTTTATAAATTTACATTTTGAATTTTAATATATTGGCGGAAACTAAATATATATATAGAGTAAGGTGGGGCAAAGATCCGCGCGGGGCAAAAAAGTCCGAAACCTCATTTTTAAACAACCCCTAGACTTGGCGTTGTTCTAAACAACTTTGTTAGGTTGGTAACAACAAGAACAGATGACGATTCAAAATTCACTAGCATAGTTGAAGCCGATTGTTAACAATGAGCCAAGTTATGTTTTTTCACCTTCCATCTAATATTTATGGAAATTCTCATGGTTGCAACATGTACCAGCATGCACTTTTCTAACTAGTCTAATGTCTTTGATTGCAAGCTGATACCCCTAAATAAATATTTTAAAATCTTTTTCTTGTCTACAGTTAAAAATACAAATTTTTTGTAAAACTTCGATGAAAATAGTTAAATGGGGCAAAAATCCGCGGTCTCGACGGGGCAAATGTCCTAATGGATCTCCAATGGTACCAATGTCACTCAATAGTATTCGAGTTTCTAAAACCCCTACCTAATAGTTTCTGGGATTCTAATACCCCTACCTAGTAGTTTAGGTAGGGTAGTAGCCTGGGAAAACGATCACGACCCGAAAAGTTTATGGAGTTCATGATCTTACTGGGACTAATTGTTACTAGGCCTATTGTGTATTTCGAATAAATAAAAATAAATAATTTATCAAATCCACCATTTTTAAAAAATAAATATTTAAAACATACCTATACCTAATGTATTTCTTATTAATTCTTTTTTATACCCTGGTTCGAGACGGTTGTTCACTGCAGGGGCAATCGTTTGCACCTGCGGTCGATTGCCCCCTAGTCCCCACTCGGTGGGGCAAAGGTCCTCAAATGGAAATTTTTGTTTAAATACCTCTCTTACTCTTATGCTACTGATTTGGAAACCAAAAAAATTATGTAAGATAGCCAAGTAACCAGGCTTTCAGGGGATGTACCGATCTTTATTGTATCTTTCATAGGAAGGTCAAAAAAAAATCACAAACAAAAACTGCGGATCTTTGCCCCACCTTACTCTATATATCTCTTACCTTTGGCAAGAGAAAGTGGTGTGCTGTGCGGCCAGTCACACCAGATTTTTTATTTGTAAAATTGGCTTTTTATAATTTTACTGTTTTTTTTTTTATCTTGGGAATAATAATAATATCAATTGCAAAAAGTAAATAAATTTTAATTTAATACAATTGTCTACAAGTTTATTTTTATTTTCTTTTATTACAAAATGTTTTTCTTAACTCTTAACCATTGTAATATCCTAAAGGGCTTAAAAAAAAGAAGAAAATGAAAGAAAGAATAGAGTAATTAAATTAAATTCCAAACCAACAACTTATAAATTTTTTTCTTTCCCCAAGTATACCGTCCTAATTCTGTCAGCAGATGTTTAATAATTTATTTTCCTAAATTAAATCCATTTTAGTACGGCCTCTGTGTATCTCTCTCTCTCCTCAGTCCTGTGTTAATAAAAACCGGAATACTAAGAAAAGAGAAAGAGGATGTCATGGCCCCTTCAACGAGGAGAGAAAGAGAAAAGGCCGGAAGAGATGTTGACGGTCATTTATAACAATTTGCTGACATTCTTGTCTTTGCGGAGCACGTAGATGGGGTGTGCTGAGATCACGTCCCATCTGACGAGACTTGGCTCCAGGATTCACAGAACAACTCTATCTGGGTGACCCTGTCCCCCGCCCCTGCCGGATAATCTTATCAATCCTACTATACTTGGCCCAAATAATTAACTTAAAAAAAATCCTGTTAGATAGAAAAAAATTGTTTCGCGTTTAATTGGTATTTATATCTTATAATTTATATTTTTTTTTTTTTTTTTTTGCTAAAAAAAAAATCTTTAGTGAA
This sequence comes from Euborellia annulipes, assembly GCA_023213315.1. NCBI lineage: Eukaryota > Metazoa > Arthropoda > Insecta > Dermaptera > Anisolabididae > Euborellia > Euborellia annulipes. The sequence goes on along the minus strand of JAKCPI010031470.1, from coordinate 24,990 downwards.
AATAAATGTTTATTTTTTAACATAAATTTTTTAAAATATCCTTCACTTTAAAAAATATTTTCTTCTTGTAAGATGAATAGAAAAATCATGAACTTCCGCCTCTCTTAATAGCCATCGAAGGTTATTTTTTAGTCTTTTCGGCATCTTAGGCCATATAGACTTTCAACGATAAATAAATATAAATAATACCATAGGCACCGGAACTGGGGGGGGGGGGGCAAGGGTACAATGCCCCCCCCCCTGGCATCCTATAGGAGGAGGCAGAGGGGGGCATTTAGTATTCAAATGATTTAAATAAATATTCATCGAACTGGACTCCGTACAGCAATTTGTAGCTACATATTTAAAAAAAATTCTTCTTCAAAGCTAATTTATTTTGTTTTGAAAACTTGTTCTTTTTGTTTTAATATATTTTTGTCTTTTTCGGCATTGGCGGCCATTTAGACCCCGTCCTATTTATTTCAATTGATAAAAACTAATTCTATTATTACAAAGTACAGTAGAATCTCGCTTAGCACCATTCATAAAGACTAATTCGCACAACGTCCAAAACAAATTGTAAAAAAATGACTTGCTTAACGAGCGACGTTTCGCATAACGAGTGGCGATGAGATTTGAAGTCCGATATTGTGCATGTATATGTGACATTAGTAGGGCTCGGATTTATAGGCACTAAAAATCTTTAAAATAGGCAGGCAACTAAGCACTAAAAATTATTAAAATAGGCACTTAAAAAGGCATTTATTGTAAAAATAGGCACTTAAAAAAGGCACTTAAAAGGCATTATTTAAGAAATAATATAAAAAGTTAAAAAATTAAAAAAATTGATGTCTTATTTTTGGAAACAAAGATAAAACAATTACCTCCTTTGCACAAAGATGGCTGAATGAGGGCGGAGGGGGTGAAGCCCAACTGGGGCGCCGTTTTTCGTTCGACCTTTTTTTTTTTTAGTATTCGAATTCGAATATTCGTTCGATTTTTTTTTGTAATTTTTCTCCGGATTTGTGATATAAAATGAATTTATTGTGAAATTTCAAAAAAAAAAAAGCCGAAATTGGCTTAAAATAGCCTATTTTAAGTTAAAATACTTAAAATAGGCACTAAAAAAGGCATTTATTTCTCTTTTGACTTCCGGCGCATCGACTCGCATCTCCGAATTAGGAGAATTATTTCCTCGATTTTGAGTTTTCTTCATCTGGATTTGGTCCAGCAGGGAAGAATATTGGTATCTCATGGAGATACAATTTGTTTTAATTAAAGAAAACCCTAAAGAGGGTTTTTTTGGTATTCAATTTCTTTAAATACACTTTTTAGTCCGGTTTCAATACCGTTCTGATCCGCCTGTTTCCCTCCACTCGTTGGAAAAACTATATTTGAACATCCAGAGTTGGGAGATTTTCACGTTTCCAACATCATTGGGAAACGTTTCCACTTTTATTCATTTTTGTCCTGCTTTCCATTGTTGTGGTTATCGGAAGCCATCGGAGCTTCAGGAAGCCAGCCAGCATTGAACCTCCGTTTATCAACAACCCTCAAGCTAAGTTCCTTCCCAAACGAGATAACTTTATTTTCTACTTCTTTGCAATTATTATAAACTTTTTAATCTATTCTTTTAATTAATTTAAACTTATATTCAGTGATCTGCAATTGATTCCTTCTCACATCAATAATCTTTACTGTATAAACCATTTAATTATATATTCATTCAACCTGTATATTTTGATTCGAAAAATTGGTGACCCCATATTATTACTTTTAAATTAAAATATTAGCTAAAATATTACTGCCTTCTGATTTCTTTTCCCTTGGGTGTATTTGGCTCATCCATACCCCCAAATTGTTAGGCACTAAAACCTGAAATCGGCCAAAATAGGCATTATAGGCACTAACAAATGCCTCTTATTTTATTCAGAATTTCATGAAACGTATACATATCATATTGGCCTAAATTTTAAGCCATAAATTAAAAAAAGGCAAATAGGGCGAAATCCGAGCCCTAGACATAAGTCTGTATCATGGGGGAGGGGGCACAGCTCTATGGGGAGAATGTTTGTCATAACGAGTGTTTCTTTACAAGAAAGATTATGGAACGACTTATTCTCGTTAAGCGAGATTCCACAGTATTTGTATTCTAGACCGCTGATGAACTGTAAAATTTCTCTTCCGAAATATCTGGGATCACTCAACTGCGACTAAATGTTTGCCAAGAACCTAGCAATATTTTATTTAACCTTAAAGATTTACGATTGGCATTCCAAATTCTCATACTAAAATCACTAATCACTGTTATATAATACTAATAATAAGAGAGAGAAAATTTTCCATTGTAGACTATGAACTAAGTTTATTATAGTCTCAATTAACTCTTGAAACTATATATATTCAATGATTTACATAAATTATCAAAGGTAAAATTCTCTGCCAGCATCAAACATATTTGTTGTTGAATAGTCACTCGGTCTTTACTCGAATTATCATGCATTATTTATGAGTTTTTGGTTTGTGTTGTTAGATCGGCAACTTCAAAGGGAGTTTTGGGCGACAAATATTCCTCATTGCTATGACAAAGTACTAAATTCTATATTATATTGTTTATGAATTAAATTATAATGCTTATTTCTTGGGTCCTTAGTTTATAGTGACATCATAAAGAGAAGGATTTATGTAAATAACATAACTATTAATATTTTATCATGTGATAATAGGCTCAAAAGGTTTGTTGTTAATAATTTTGATGAAAATTAAAAATTTCAAGTTTAATGGAGACAAGTTGTGTTTAAATAAAAATGTTTGTAATGAAGAATTGAACTTTTGTTGCTTTTCTTTTAAAATTTTATTTGGAGGTTTCTCAATTTCTATAGAGGGATAGTCTGTGATGAAGAAACATGGGCGTAACTAGGGAGGTGCCGGGGGGGGTCTGGCCCCCTGGCCCCCCCCTCCCCCAGAAAGCTCCTTACCCCAAGAAAAATTGAGAAAATATGGGGCTTTCCAGGTCCACCGGAGGATAGCTGGTCCCATGCCTCCCCCCAGCCAAATTCTCTAGTTACGCCCATGTGAAGAAGTTTGAATGAACGGTAGTTTTAAAAAGTAAAAATTTCTTAACAAATCTGGTGTGACTGGCGCACAGCACACACTTTCTCTTACCTTCGGTAATCGAAAGTTGTGTACTGTGCTTGTCACACCAGATTTTTCGTGTCGAAATATATTTAGTTCCCGACAGTACGGTACATTAAAAAATAGTTGATTTTTGAATTAAAAAAAAATCGTTGGAGCAAATTTTGAGAAAATCGAAAAAAACTGAAAAAGTACATCAGTAAAGTACTAGTACTCTTTGGCCGATTTTGATTAAAAGCTTATTTTTCCGGTCCCGGGGGTGTTTAACTTAAATATAAAATTTCAACCTCGTAGCACAATTCCTTCATGCTTAAAATTGAACACACACCCACCCACCCACCCACAGACAGACCATGTCGTGAAAACCACTTTTTTGGATTCAGGGGACCTCAAAACGTGAAGATCCATCAAAATCTCGACATCGAATTTTTGACATGAATCCAATACTTTCTCTCTATATATATATTACATATATACATAGGTAAGAGAAAGTAAAAAATTAACAGATAGAAGAACTCTATACTTAGCAAATAGAAAAATGATTAAGTTCTTAAAAAATGATTTTTTGGAGGGCCCGAGTCAATCAATATGTTAAAAGATATTTTTCTAAAGAATATCTTTAATTGTTTTGATTCTCAGCAGGAATGAACGCCATGTACTTAGGCAACCAGGCGCAATCACATATGGAGCAAAGGAGTAATTTCGGACAGAGCCTAGGACAGGGACGGATTAATACAATTTTGTCGGTGGGGGCGATTTTTTTTTAAATTTTTTATTTTTATTTAAGGTCTTTTTCGACATCTATGGCCATTTAGACCCCGTCCCTATTTATTTAAATTGATTGGTTACCAATTCATTTGTTGCATGGGACTGGATTTCGGTGTGGGGCGGTTGGCTGGAAGAATCAATTTACAGGAGGGCCTCTCTGGGCGATGGAAATTTTTTAAATAATATCTTCAAATAGTAGCACCATTAAGGTGATTAATGACTTGAATTGATAGTTTAAAATAAATATAAAAATATATTTTAGACAAAAAATCATAATTCCTTTAGATGACTAGTTTTTAAAACTTTTTCAATTTTTCCTCGGAGGGGGCGGTCACCACCCGCTTCTGTTCTGACCTGATTTTCCAGGATGCTCAATTATTCTAACACAAGGAGTTATTTTTATTTATTTTTGATCATTTGGAATTTAATTATCCGACAGATACTTCCTTCTAATAGCCCACTTCTAAAAATAAAATATTAATATGACTCATTCATCTAACTTTTTATTATAAACCTAATTTTAAATCTCTTTGTCAATTTATTTTCTATGATAGATGTAAGGTATATTTAACTAGTATTATTAATAACAAAAGGGAAAAAGACAAATTTAGAGATATTTTCTATAATAAATTAGATGTTTTCAAAGCTACAAAGTTTACCCAAGTATTTGTGATATGTAAACTTAGTTGTGTAGATATTTACCCTCCTCCTATATGTTTTATTTTCTAATATTTTTTTATTGAATGAAAAATGACAATCTTAAATCAAATGCGACGAGAGTAAAAATGTATTTTCAAAAATAAAAGAAAAGCATCACGCATGTAAATTATTTATTAAGACATAAAGTTGTGAATTCAAATCAAATTTCTTTCAAAGAAAATTTTTAATTTACTAAATGTAACGATCCCAAAATTTTAAAAATTATTGAGAGGAAAATAAATACTGTAACAACAAACCAGGGGAAATTTTAATAACTTCTAAGCCTCTCCTACGACCAAATTGTTTCACGTAGGCTCGCTCTTGTTCTCATTTTCCCCATATAACTTTCTAATTAGAGGTTTAAAGTTGCTTTTAAGAGTTGTGAATAAATATTTTTACTTTCTCTTACGTCTATATATGTTAATATATATAGAGAGAAAGTATTGGATTCATGTCAAAAATTTGATATTGAGATTTTGATGGAGATACACGTTTTGAGGTCCCCTGAATCCAAAAAAGTGGTTTTCACGATATGATCTGTCTGTGTTCAATTTTAAGCATGAAGGAATTGAGCTACCAGGTTGGAATTTTATATTTAAGTTAGACATCAGCCTGGAGCGTGAAAAAGCTTTTAAGGTGCGGTCTCGGGGTGCTAATTTTGGGACTTTCCAGCGGCCACAATTTTGAAGCTATCGACCTCAATTTTTTTTAAATTAAAGCTATTTAAAATATCTACAACTTATAGAAGCCCTTTTTTTGATTTTCAAAAAAAAAAATTTTTTTTTAGATTAATCGCATTAAATAAAAGATATTTAAAAAAGGAGCTCTATAAGTTGTAGATAATTAAATTAGTAATCATTGTGTTAAAGAATAATTAATTTTTTGCCTTTAATTAATTAGCTGGAAAGTCTAGAATGAAATGGATCAAGTTGCGTGTATTCTAATGGGGGAACACTAACGCCATCTGGTGCCGCATCGAGTCAATCGTGGTTTAACGGTTTTCCGAGACGCGCACCTTAATCAAAATCGGTCAAAAAGTACTAGTACTTTACTGAGGTAGTTTTTCAGTTTTTTTCGGATTTTCCAATGATTTTGATTAAAATTCGTATTTTTCTACGTTTATAATTTTTATATCTTGTACCATACTGTTGAAAACTAAATATATGTCGACACGAAAAATCTGGTATGACAAGCGACACTCTTACCTTCGGTAATCGAAAGTTGTGTGCTGTGCGACCAGTCGTTTTTTCGTTGTAACCGGGGGATGTATGGCTGGAGTGTAGATGTTGAAAGAAAGAAAAAGACAAGAAGAAAATGCAGACAATGTAGTTTTTTTGAGATCAGCCCACGGCTAACGCTTCGATCCTAGGTTTGGACCAACATCAGAGCTGGGGCTATGTCGTTACCCTAGCTCTGATGATGATCCAAACCTAAGATCGAAACGTTAGCAGTGATCGCAATAAAGAAACTACTTTTACTCCATTTTCTTCTTGTCTTTTTCATTTCTTTCAACATAATTTTTTTTCCTTTTTTTTGTCCTTAGAGGTCATGTCCTTCATGTATAAGTTCCTTCCCAAACAGCACAAAATATTGCAGCAATGTTGCAGAAATATTGCGAATCTTGCATTAATTGCCAATTAATATTGCAGGAATATTGCATCAATATTGCAAATCTTGCAAAAATATTGGCAACATTGCAGCGGCAATATTCCAAGCTAGGAATATTACAGCAATATTGTTGCAATATTCCTATGTCCGCCTTTTGCAACATTGCAGAAATATTGCATCAATGTTGCTGCAATATTGTCAATATTGAGCAAGATTGGCAATATTGCTGCAACATTCTAGCAATATTTTGTGCTGTGTGGGTTAAAGCAGAGGGGTCTCTTAATTCATGTCAGTCTTTTCGCGGATGAAATTTATTTAAATTATTTTGAATTCTAGGCATATTGATTGAACTATGGTTATAAAAAATTTCCGATCCCGAAAGTAACTTCACCTCCTTTCAAAAGAATGATAATCTCAGTAAGGGCCGTAGCGAGAAAATTTTCCCCAAGGGATATGGATGATCCCTTCTCAAATTAAAAAATTGTAAAGAATCTAAAATATTTTTTAGGCTATTTATTTTAACATAATGTTTCTTCTATATAAGCTTGTTTGTATTTCTCTTAGTTTGTAATTTTTCAGGATTTCGGCGGGAGGGGGTATTTGAACTTGATCTCTGTATTAATTTATTTTATCGTATTTTTTTTTTGTTTTATAAAAAACTGTTTTTTTTGTTAAATTCACAATTTTTTTTATCTTCAAATAAAAATATAACTTTTTTTCAGATAAATTTTTTATATTCACTTTAAATATTTTATGAACGTATATTTATTTTATTTTCACCTTAAAAAAAAACTTAGGGGGGAGAAAAAAAATTTAATTTATTACCCTTTAAGCCTCCGCCTTGTTTCTTTTATATCTATCCAAAAGAAGATTCTTCTTAAATAAATTTACAAATTAAATTTAGACTAGTACTAGTACATCCGCCGCCGCTGCCTAAAGTTTTAGAATTTCAACATTCTTTTAAGGGAACCAATCTTGGAAGTTTTATGCACTTGTTATATTAATTCCCTCTCTTGAAATGTTGTTGGGAGATAGTTTTACTTAGCTCTCCCTCTCTCTCTCACTCTTTCGGGCCTCTCTTATCTCTCTCATCTCTCATAAATCTTTTCAAGTGGGATTATATGTCAGTGTGTTGATCAAAACTTTGGCCTTCTATTCTGGGGATTAAAAAATAAAAAAAAAAGGAATATTGAAAGCTATTTAAAAGATCAATTTTGACTTGATTCTCTTTGATTCAGATTCTCTTAAGGCTGGCTCCCGACATTACTATTTATATATTCATATTTTCCGATACTATATAACAGGTTTCACTACTCGTCTCTGATCCGTCTTTTGATCAGTTTATTATTGATGAAATCATAAAAGTCATTGAATAAAGTAAAAAAAACTTAATTTTTTTCAATTTTCACACTGCTTTTAAATCATATAAAATATTCAGCGACCATTCTAAAATTTATTTAAATTATAATGGTACCAATTAATTTAAATAATCTAAATGGCCTCATATTTTTATTTTAAACCTTTATCTTCTGTTTCAATTACTTATTATGTAAATTTAATTGTTTAAATGTTGAAGTTAAAAATATCTATTAATCGATCTGGTCGATTCTAATAGTAGGCCTACTCCTAGTTTCCCTTTGCACCTTAGTTCCAAACTTGACCACTTGCTTTTAAATGTTGACTGCTTGAAATAAACTATGGCTATTTTTAAAAATTTTAATCTCATATTTTATACTCAATAGAGAATCCTAAATAAATACAAAATTTTTTAAGTGTGTAAAAAGTTCCTTTTGAATTGAAATTAACATTCAAATTCCCATTGGGAATTAATATTGGCTCTATGGAAGGAAGAGCCGGAAAATGAATTTAAAAAATCTGAAATAAATTAGTAAATGTACTTCAAAAAATTTTCACGGAAAATTTTATAAGGACATTTTGAAGAACAACTAAAAAATAATTGATTTATGAATTTTAATCAAAATCGTTGGAGCGAATTTTGAGACAAAACTGAAAAATACCTCAGTAAAATACTAGTACTTTTTGGCCGATTTTGTTCAAACGCTTATTTTCACGACTTAGGAGGGTGCATAACTTAAATATAAAATTTCAACCTCTTAGCTCATTTTCTTCATGCTTAAAAATGTCCACACACAGACCAATTTGCCCGATCTACTTTTTTTGACTCATGTGACCTCCAAAACATGTATTTCCATCAATATAGAATTTTTAACATGATCGCTTTCACTCTCTTGCTCTCTATTATATATATAGATAAGAGAAAGTAAAACGTAGCCGGAGTAAATAATGTCATATTCATCTAAGTCGGCAGGATTATCTTAATGATAGAGTAAATTGCGCTAGAATGATGGCTTATGGCCAAAAGTCAAAATAAATATATTAAAAAAAAGTCTTTTATTAGGGACACCAAATTTTTTTTATATTTATCTACAATATTTTTTCACTAATTTTAATTTATGATTTCACCCTAAAGCCCAACGAAGTAAATCGCCAACTTATATACATACCGTACATACATTTTCACTTTATCATTTTTATATGTAGAGATTATTTTAGCGGATTAATTATTCATGAACTTAAGGTTTTTTGTGAATCGTGTCCTTTCCGGGACTCTACCGGTACACAGACAAAAGATTTACGCCGATATTTTAGATTTTATTCAAAGTGTAAATAAATAAAAAAAATCGCAAACATGGGTAAATATTTATATTTTGTTACCATGGCGCTATCCCTGAGGCCTGATTGAAATTCGTTTCAGCACCTCGGACACAGTCTATAGGCATATATATATATATAGTATGATATATACATATATACGGTTATCGTCAAAAGTCTTATAAGGCCTGAGTTGGCGAAAAGACTGTGTGAATGTATGTGAGTGTGATTGAGAAAAATGTGTGAATGTTAAAAAAAAAAACAAACAAACACTTGTTTGGAGTACGCCTAACAGAGCAGATGCTCTAATGTAAAGTGCAAATCAATGAAAATTGATTATCCGTAATATTTTTTTCAACTCTTCGATATTCTTTAAAAAAAAAAAAAAAAAAAAAACAAGTCGTGGAAGGGGAAGTGGTTAATGGCAATCTCCAACTTGTTGAATGTCATCCCTTCTCACATCTATCGCAGAGTTCCTTCTTGTATTCGAGCCTGGCTGGCTGGCTGCCTAGATGCCAGGCTCTCTCCTCTCCCTCTTTGGCCGTAATTGAACTTGCATAGCAAATAACCTCCCTTGTCATTGATCTTCGTCATTCAAACTGGGTTTGTTCGGAGATACCGTTTTTGTGATATTACAACCTAACACCAACCGACAAAATTATCTTGTCATATCCAAGAAAGGAGAATAGATCGATTGTTAAAAAAAAACAGCTTATTTTTTACACCTCAAAAGTTCAACAAAACTGGCGGAAAATAATATTTTCACTAAATGACAGGTTTTTCAATTGTCTTCGAATTCACAATTTTGTATATCAAAATAACATTAAAAAATTACTTTATAAATTAAGTTTATTACATGTCAACAGAATAGAAGTTTTTTGAAGCAAAAGATTAATTTGGGGTATTTGCTCAACATTTCTAAAATTGCACCCTTTAATTCATTAATGGGGCCGTGTTTTTTATTGTTGGCGTAAATACGTCTAACAATTATACCCCACGCCCTCGGGGCATGGCGTAGAGGTTAGCGTGCTAACCTCAAATACCAAACGTCGCGGGTTCGGACCCCAGGCAGTCCGATGATTTTATTTAAGCCAATTGGATACCAAATGGCTTAAATAAAAATGCCTGGACCCCATATATGTATATTTATTAATAACGGATATCGTAAAAAGTCTTATATGGCCTGAGTTGCCGAAAAGACTGTATGAATGTGTGTGTGAGTGTGAGTGTGAATGAGAAAAAAGTGTGAATGTTTAAAAAAAAAAAAAAAAAAAAAAAAATTATACCCCACATGTTTTCCATTGGATTGAGATCGGGCCTGCACGCTGGCCACTGTAAAATTTGCACGTGTTTTAACCAGTTAAAAGTGCTACAGCTGGTAAATACGGGAGCGTTTTATTGTTGAAAAGTTATCTTTAAACGGAGATGACGATGTGAAAATAGTAATAAATTATCTTTCAAGACATTTTCTATTATTCTGAATTCATTTTGCATGAATGAAAAGTCAAAGAAATTTTCCACATTTGACCAAAAGCTGCCCAACACATACGCGAACCACCAACAAAATTTCTAAGTTTGAAGTAGCAAGGATCTTTACGCAGATCCCGCCAAATACTATAATTTTCATTAGATAAAATAGGCTAGTATTTGGCGGGATCTGAGTAAAGATCTCTATAAAAGACAATATTCTGTTTGTAAGAGATACTTTTTTTTTAATATGTAAAGAATTTTTCGTGGGCTATTTTAGATTATCATTAATTCAAATTGTCATAAAACAATGAATTAAAAACAATTAATAAAAATTCTTTCAATTTGTGAAAGATTTATATTTCAGTATAATAGGCCTACATATTATATTTAAAAATTAATAATTGTAGAAATTTTAAGCTCTACTCACCAAATAAAAGTTTTGGAATTAAAATCGACTAGCGCTTGGACCAACTACCTCTGACAACTGACGGATGAGAAGCCTTAGTGGAGAGTAAGAAAAATCAGGTCTGCAGACTATCAACCTGTAATAACAAAAATCAAGCCATGTATAAAAGTTTATCTATACTTATCTATCTCTACTGTCAATTTATATTTTTATTATATAATTTTTCCATTTGAAGCCCGTATTTAAAAATACTGTATTTTATTTTATATAATTCATTAATTCTATTCTGTCCCTCTTAAAGAAAGCGGAATTGTAAAACTTTTCCAGTTTTCCATGCTAACCTCAGCACACACTTTGGGTAGGGTGGTAGCGAGTGGGAGATGATATGGGGATCTAGCCCCCGCCCCCACCCCTCCTAAATCCCAAAAAAAAAATTATAAGAAAAATATAGAGTATAAAGAAAATTAAATAAAAATGCCTGGACCCTAATAAATAACGGTTATCGTAAATGTCTTAAATGGCCTGAGTTGCCGAAAAGACAGTGTGAATGTGTGTGTGAGTGTGAGTGTGAATCAGTGGCGGATTAATGCCATTTTGTCGGGGGGGGGGGGCGGATTTTTTATTTTTTTTATTTTTTTTTATTTAAGGACTTTGTCGGCATCTATGGCCATTTAGACCCCTTTCCTATTTATTTAAATTGATTGGTAACAAATTCAATTGAAACTAAAGAGCGGAAATCATAATTTCTTTAGATTACTAGTTTTTTACTTTCTCTTACCTATGTATATATGTAATATATATATAGAGAGAAAGTATTGGATTCATGTGAAAAATTCGATGTCGAGATTTTGATGGATCTTCACGTTTTGAGGTCCCCTGAATCCAAAAAAGTGGTTTTCGCGACATGGTCTGTCTGTGTGTGGGTGGGTGGGTGGGTGTGTGGGTGTGTGTCAAATTTTAAGCATGAAGGAATTGAGCTATGAGGCTGAAATTTTATATTTAAGTTAAACACCCCCGGGACCGGAAAAATAAGCTTTTAATCAAAATCGGCCAAAGAGTACTAGTACTTTACTGATGTACTTTTTCAGTTTTTTTTCGATTTTCTCAAAATTCGCTCTAACGATTTTGATTAAAATTCAAAAATCAATTATTTTTTAGATGCTCTTTCAAATGTATATTCTCGTTTTGCCCACAAATTGTTTGAAGCACACTTTACTCTTGTGCTTCATAGGAAAGATAGGAGAAATGGTTGCCATGGTAACAAAATATAAATATTTTCCCATACTTATAAATTTTACATCTGAATTCAAATATTCCCTACTGCCGGGAACTAAATACATGTCGACACAAAAAATCTGGTGTGACAAGCACAGTGCACAACTTTCGATTACCGAAGGTAAGAGAAAGTTGTGTGCTGTGCGCCAGTCACACCAGATTTTTTAACTTTGTGAATTTCTTTCGGGGAAGGGGGGCGATCGCCCCCCTCGCCCCCCCCCCTTTAATCCACCCCTGGTGTGAATGAGAAAAAAAGTGTGAATGTTTAAAAAAAAAAAAAATTAAAGTTTTAAAAATGATAAAAATTAGAATTTATAAAAAATATTTTATTTTCTTTAAAATTTTTTCATTTGGGAGTATGAGTGTTTACCTCAGATCATCCAACCCCCCCCCCCGTGGCAAATTTTGTGGCTGGGAATATAGGATGTCAGATTCTACAAATAAGATCCTCGTTCAAATTCTAATCGTGAGGGATTTATTCATTAAATAAAAACATATATATATTTTTTTAAGGTCTTTTTTGACATAGGAGGCCATTTAGACAACGCCCCTATTTATTTAAATTGATTTGTAGCAAATTCAATTTAAATAAATTTTGTCGCCTGGGACGGGATGCGAACCCGCGACCCTTCGTAGATGGCTACGGCCAGATGCCGGTTGGGTTTGAGGTAGTCTTCGAGCTAAGTAAACGGTGATCCGGATAGGAATTTCAAATAAAATTATAATAATAATAATTCAAAAAATTAGAATAATTTTAAGATTTTTCCTCAAAATATTTTTCAAATGTTTATTTGAGAGTCAATTAATTTTAAATATATCTTTACATATTATTCATTAGCCGCAAAAAAATGACTTAGAAAGCGATTTTCCGACCTCTTATATAGGGCTTAAATGTGTTGGTTGCATAAAATCTTTATAAAAAAAAAACGCAGTTGACACTGATCCTTAACCCTTAATTCCTCTCAAAGACACCCTCATCTTGATATTGATTTGTTATTCATCTCAAAGTTTAAGGATGCGGGCGGATTTCTTTCTCTCTCTCTCTCTCTCCCTCACTTTCTTGTTAAATAAACATAGCTATAATAAAATCAATCAATTTTTATTTGATGTCGCAATTTATTCAAAATCTTTTTATTTCCTAATTAAAATTAATGGACCAACAACACATCAGATATAATCTTTTTTCATGCATTAATCTGAAAATATTTTTATTGTTCTCTAGAGAATTATTATTTTATTTTTTTACTTATAATAGTTAAAATCTATATAGTTCTATACAGTATATATAAATGAAATGGGAAAAAATGTATGTATGTATATATTCTATAGAAATCCACAATTTTCAATGAATCTATTTGAAATTAAGTACATATATAGTACATGAACCAGGGAGTAACGTAGTAAATAAATTTTTTCAATATGGGAAGTTGGCCAAAATTGGTTAGAACAATGTAACTTGGGAATTAGAGAGGAAGTTAGTAGCTCTTGAGTTCAAGCTTTCCAGGTATACGACTAGGGCTGTGGGAAGAGCTACGCATCCAGTTGAAAAAAAGGAAAGAGTAGTAATAGACCCTCAACATTCGCATTGCAACAAGAAATATTCTAAATTAGCAATTGCTCGACGAAGGGGAGCAAGGGGTTTCAGGGGGCCCACCCCCCTGGCTAGGCGAAAAGCCCTCCGAATTTTTTTTTTTTTTTTTTTTTTTTTTTTTTTAATAAAGTAAAAAAAAAAGACTTGTTTTTTATTAGCCAAAATTGGATTAGAACATTGTAACTTATCATATGATAAAAAATTATTATTATTATTATTATTATTTGAAATTCCTATCGGGATCCCCGTTTATTTACCCGAGGTGCTTACGTGTACGGAGACACACACCTCAAACCCAACCGGCCTCTGGCCGTAGCCATCTACCGGCACCCCGTGAAGTTACATCATTTCCTATCTCTAGCTCCTCCACCTGCTCTCGTCTCTAGCTAGTGAACTAATCCTTATTTCTAGTTCCAACCGGCTCCTTTTATCCAACCTCTTCTATGCTATGGAGGATGTCCTAGTTTGAGGAGGGACTCCCTCAGCACCGGCGTGTAGCCTACTCCTTTCGAAGAATGCATCACTGAGAGGGAACCTTCTTTACGTCCCTTCCACAGGACGGGATGTCACAGCAACTCCCTCTCCTCGTAGAGTTGCCTGAGGGCTATTGTGGTAAGATCCTATATTCCAATCCAGGGCTTGCTTGAGGATTTGTTTACATTAAATAAATATTTTTATTTAATGAAAAATCCCGCATGCCAGGGATTTGAACAGGGATCTTCTTTGCAGAAGCTGACACCCTAGCTCACTACACCAGCGAGCCCTCGATAAAAAATTATAAATATCAAAATTTCTATGAAAAAGCATATTAGTTAAAGTTCTAATTCCGGTTGATAGATTTATTCAAAAAGTCTATAATTTCAGAAGAAGAAACAGAATTTCTTTTTCTTGATTACGCACATAGACCTAATTAAAAAATTACATTTTTTTACTCAGTGAGATCTAAATCATCAATATCTAGAATTCGAATTTTTTCACTCTTGCAAGAGAATACGAGAAAATATAAAACAATGTTAAAAAGAAATTTAATTTCATTTTTTTTTTTTTTTTGTATAAAATAAAATCGAATTATTTAAATATATAGCTTTGTTGTTGTTGATTATGTATGAATTTGATAGCAAGCAGCAGAATGAATGAATTGACTTGTATTATTATATAGGCTAGATATGAGTCAATATTTAATGCTGTTAACAATAATTGCTATTTAAATTAAATTTCTCGTATATGTCGGGGAGTTTATTGTATCAGCTTTATGTCCGAAATATATATACATACAATATATAAGTTAACAAATAAAGGGGGGGGAGGGATTCTCTTATTTCAACAAACTATAATTAACATGTGTAGGCTATTTAAAAATTCTAATTGCAAGAACTCATGCATTATTTGTAATTAAAATTTTGTTTTAAGGTAAATTAAAACCATATTTTACCAAGAGATGAAAAAAGTTTTACGTTTAAACTAAAGATGATAGCTTAGTTAATAAAATATTTTTGAAAAAAATTACAAAATTAATATGAAATATTCATTAATAAAGCGTTCGTATACACCGGTACTTGTTATACAAATAATGCAAGGCATGGTCTTTAAGAGCAGAGTTAAAGCTCTTACTTCATTAAGGTGCGCGTCCCGAAAAGCCGTTAGAAGACGATTCAGTACCGAGTTACTCGAGGCGGCAAGAGATGGCGTTAGTTTTTCCCATAGGGATATACATTTCATTTGAAAGATTCCAGCTAATTAATTAAGGGTAAAAAATTAATTATTTTTTAACACAATGATTATTAATTTAATTATCTATAAGATATAGAGCGAATTTTTTTAAAAATATCTTTTATTTAATCCTATTATTCTAAAAAAAAATTTATTTTTTAGAAAATCAAAAAAAACCTTCTATAAGTTGTAGATTTTAAAAAAAAAACTTGAGGTGGATAGCTTTAAAATTGTGGCCGCTGGAATCTCCCAAAATTAGCACCCCGAGACGCGCACCTTAAATCAATAAATATGTAGAGACAGAAAATCTGGTGTTACAAGCACAGCACACAACTTTCTTTTACCTTCGGTAATCGAAAGTTGTGTCCTGTGCGACCAGTCACATCAGATTTTTTTTATTTCTGCTGTCTGAAGGGGAGGGAAAATTGCCCTGGAACCCTCCAATTATAAATTTGTGGATACGCTAATGGGTGTACCATGAGAAAATTTTTGTTTATATTTCTTATAGGCCTATAAATATTTTTTTTTTTTTGCAGAAAGAGTTTTTTATTTTCATAAATATATGTTGCTTTATAAATAATAGAAACTTTTTCTTAAAAAAAGAAACTGTCATTTCACTTAAACTCCTTTTGTTTCAACATATATTTATTTTCTAAAATGTGTGGGTGTCTCACTTTCTCTTTGAGAGTTGAATAAAATCTCTTTTAATTCAAAAAGTCATAAAGCTATTTGTTCCTGCTTAAAGTACTATTCAAGCAAGAGTTAGTTTTTCCGCCAGTACTTTAAGCTTTTCTTATTTATCCCCTTGGCACGAGGCAAAGTGGCTAACGTTCAAACGAACCTTGTTTTAAAGTACGGCATAAAGCCCCGAATTGCCTATTTTGCAAGTGAATTCGTCTAATTTGCTATCTTTCTCGGATATTGCCTTCTAACCGGCACAAATATGTCTTGTTGAATTGTAAAAGAGACCCATTCTTTTTTTTTTTTTTTCTTCTCAATGTTCTAAAAATTATTCTAACTGCAGTCACAATTTAATTGAATGTGAATGTTTATAAGATTTTAAAAGTAGTAATCTAATTGTTTATCCTTTTGGGATTGGATGACATTGTTAAAAAAAAAATATTCAATAGTGGATTTTGTTCAAATGCTTCGTGTTATGTCCAAGGTGCCCCACCTAAATTAAATATAAAATTTCAACATCCCAGTGCTTTGTGTTAAGATATTTTGTTCACAAACAGACCATTTTACGGGACCCACTTTTTTGAACTCAGAAGACCTCAAAATATCTATTTCAATCTGAATCAAAATCTCGACATCAAGGTCTAAAGGAAAATACGACCTAAAAAAATATTTTTATACAAATAATTGAATATTCTTTAATTAAATTTTATATTACCTCAGAATTATTCATGGATAATTTCTGTCATTTCATCATCTCCAGCATCTAGATTAGGGTTGGTCGAATCGATTTCGATTTTAATCGAAAATCGATTTTGAGCTTCGATTTTCGATTAAAATCGAAATCGATTCAGTGTTTTGAAAAAATCGAAAAAATCGATTTTTGACGGCCGATTTTCGATTTTCCAAGAAAGTGGTTTTCGCGACATGGTCTGTCTGTCTGTGTTCAATTTTAAGCTTGAAGGAATTGAGCTATGTGGTTGGAATTTTATATTTGTTAGATACCCCCCCCCCCCCCCCCTGGAGCGAGAAAATAAGCTGTTAATTTTTTTTTTTTTTTTAATTAAAATCGGTCAAAAAATACTAGTACTTTACCGAGGTAGTTTTTCAGGTTTTTTTGATTTTCTTAAAAATAGCCCCAACGATTTTGATTAAAATTCAAAAATCAATTATTTTTTAGATGCACTTTAAAATGTATATTCTCATTTTGAAGTACACTTTACTCTTGTATTTCATAGGAAAGATAGGAGAATTTGTTGCAATGGTAACAAAATATAAATATTTTGCCATGTTTATAAATTTTAATCTTGAATTCAGCCCTCTGGCTTGGTGTAGTGGTTAGCATGCTAATCTCGTATACCAAAAGTCGCGGGTTCGGACCCCAGGCAGGTATTTGGATACCAAATGGCTTAAATAAGAATGCCTGGACCCCTAATATGTGTATATTATCAATAACGGATATTGTAAAAGTCTTAAATGGCCTAAGTTGCCGAGAAGACTGTGTGAATGTGTGTGAATGAGAAAAAAAGTGTGTTTAAAAAAAAAAATCTTGAATTCAAATGTACCTTAAGCTTACTGTCGGAACCTAAATATATGTCCACACAAAAATCTGGTGTGACAAGAACAGAACACAACTTTCGCTTACTGAAGATAAGAGAAAGTTGTGCTGTGCGACGAGTCCCACCAGATTTTTTAAGAAATATAGAACCGCTTGAAAATCGTAAGCAGAACCTTAAAATCAACTTATGGGTATAGTGAAAAATTTTTTGTAAAAATCGAAAATCGATTAAAATCGATTTTTTTTAAGGCAAAAATCGATTTTTTTAAAAATCGATTATTAGGTTTCGATTTTAAAAATCGAAAATCGAAAATCGATTCAGCCTCCGAATCTACCAACCCTAATCTAGATTATTCCATAATGAACATTCCCTTCCAAATTGTCTAGAAAGTACGAAAATCGGATACTGATCTTTGGGAAAATTTTAAGGGAAGGTATTTAGTTCTCTTTCTTCTTATTGAGTTTTAGAATAGCCAAAATTTCTTGATTCGTGAGGCTTTTCTGAGTCTTTTCAAAATAATTTTTTGGAGGAATTAGACATCTTAAGAAACTATGTATCTGTGAAGATAAAGGTTGAAATATTTCAAAACGCTATGAAAATAATTTTTTTTTTAAATTATTCGTATATATTGAATTTTTTATGAATGTATATACGTAAAAATATTTTTGATTCAAAAATTCTTTGCTAGTGATTCTGCCCTATTCATTTGTTGCCCTGCTATTTAAAAGTATATATTTATTTTTTTTAACCCTTTTCGGCTACAGAGGCCATTTAGGGATTATTTCTTTATTTGTATAATTTTTAATTACAAGTACCGATGGCTACCGAGTGGCGTTCCACACTCTGATACTAAATGCATATGTTTATAAAACTTAAAACACATTGTTGATTCGAATTGTTGAATTTCGGACTTTCACCACTATGAATCTCAGCAGGCGATATTATAAATTTTAGCTCTGAAGAGCAAGCAGCTTTAATTAAAAAGGCCAAAAAGTAAATGAAAATATATTTTTTTATTTAAATAATGGTGGGCTTGGTGTAGTTGGTAGCGCACATACCAAGGATCGAGGATTCCAGGCACTCCGATAGAGTCCATTTGGATACCACAGCAGTCCATTTGGATACCAAATGGCTTAAATAAGAATGCCTGGACCCCAATATACTTATATATTAATAGAACTTCAAAAGAATTTTTTGGCGAAAAATAATTATTAATAAATTTAAAATAAAAGATAAATCCTTATTTATTTCGCACTTTTTATTTCCAAATATACAAAATTTGTTTGGGATATTTCGGCCGCATCACACAGCCATCTTCAGCCAAGAAATTTAAGGTTGGAAAACGTCATATAATAAAATAAACCTCGGCTCATCAGATATCAACTTTTCAAAAAATACATTTGTCAGTACCTCAACAACACTCGTTTGATTTCTCAACTTATATATTAATACATAAAATATATTCATAATAACGGTTAACGTAAAATTCCTATATGGCCTAAGTTGCCGAAAAGACTGTGTAAATGTGTGAGTGAAGTTCAGTGTGAATGGGAAAAAAGCGTGAATGTTTTTTTATATATAAAAAAAATAAATAAATAAATGGTGAATAAAATAATTTTATATACCCTCAGGTTTATAGTTAACGATATGTTTTGATGTTTTCAGGGTCAATATTTGCTCTATATATATAATATTATTATTTTTTCATTTTACAATTTTTCACCTAGCGTTAATATATACATGTATATAAATAAATTAATACTTTTCAAGATTCAAACTCAAATAGAAATTAACCAAAAAAAAAAAAAAAAAAAAATACTCAACACAAAGTTTTTGATCGTAGGGGGCGTAATTGAATGGAAGGTCGTTGATTAAAGTGTAGAATGAAAAGTAGTAGGAGTGGGGTGTGGGAGTGAAAGAGAGAGAGTGGCGATGAGGGATGGGGGCGGTACTAATGACTCCAGGGGGCAATTAGGGTCCTCAGACTTAATAAAACACATTTTCTATCGTCATTATCAATTCCCTCCACTTTTGAATGAGAGATTTTCTATTTCTATTTTATCAACTCTCTTTTTTTGAATGCCGCATGTAATTGTACCAACCAGGTTGAAAAGAGGACAAAAATAAATAGTCTTTTAAATTTCAAAAAGAAAAAAAAAAAAAAAAAATTAAACAAAATCCTTTGTAGTTTTAGTTAATTTTTTTAGAAAGCGAAATTGTTTCATTTTGAATAGTAATCAACTAATGAAGTAGAGTTTTTTCTCTCCTTTAATCATTTAAAATTTAAACTTTTAGATTTATTATTAATGATCTTTTGATGACAATTGGCATGAGAGGAAAAATATTTTTAACTTTGTTAAAAAGATTTAAAGCGTGAAAAATGAAACACATCGAATAATAATTAAATATTATATAGGGGCCTTTACTTTGCATTTATGTTTTCTATGAATGTAAACAAATCCTCAAGCAGTGATAGCAGGCAAAGTGATTGGAATAATATTTTTTTTTTTTAACACTCACCCTTTTTTTCTCATTCACACTCACACCCACATTCACACAGCATTATAATATATATATACAAGACTTTGACGATAACCGTTATTATTTATAATATCAATTGGGGTTCCAGGCATTTCTATTTAAGCCATTTGATATCCAAATGGCTGCCTGGGGTCCGATCCGGTATAGAAATAATTTTTTTTTCATAATTAAGAAAATGAGTGGGACCGCCACAGGCGGGCCCGAGCCAGCTGAGGGGGATCCAGAGAGGCGAGGCCCCCCGGCTAGGCGGGCCGCGGCGCCTTGTTAAATAAAAAGAAAGTTCTTAAATAGTGTCTTCGTCTGGTTCTTTAATTGTACAGATTATTATTATTTGAAATTCCTATCTGGATTCCGGTTTATTTGCCCGAGGTGCTTTCGGCATGAAGACACACACACCCTCAAACCCAACCGGCCTCTAGCCGTAGCCATCTACCGACACCCGGTGAAGTTCCATTATTTCCTATCTCTAACGACGAGTTCCTCATCCGTTCTTTTCTAGTTAACGGTGAGAGATGATGACTGAACTATTAACAGATATGAATAGGATGGCAGCCAGGAAAGAAATCTGACAAAAATTTTATCAATCTTTATCTAATTTTATTTCAATTGCCGACGTTTCGGACGCTACTTTTATTAACTATCGATTGTCCTGAGGAAGAGCGCGATTTGCGTCCGAAACGTCGGCAATCGAAATAAAATTAGATAAAGATTGATTAAATTTTTGTCTGATTTCTTTCCTGGCTGCCATCCTACTCGTATCTGTTAATTATTATAGTTAACAATTAATTATTATATTTAATAAATAAGCATACATATACTTATGTTGAAATTATCTATAATTAGTTAAGTTAGAGACCTCAAAAATTAATTAACTAATAAAATCTATTATAATTCCTTCTCCAATTAGAACCCTATAAGAGAGAGATACAAAGTCCAGGGCTACTGCTTCTTTATCTTTATTTTTGGAATTCCGAAAGCGGATACGATATAATTTAATTCCCGAATTTATATTTCCTTTTTATAAATTAAGAAAAAGATGCTTCACTTTCATGCTCTGTGATTTTTTCTCACATATACAATCACATTTTTTTTTTTCACTCTCATAAAATATTTTACACGTTAAATCAACATTAAATTATTTTTTATTTATTTTCTCATTCCCTCTCAGCCAAATAAATCAATGATATTTATTTAATGGCGCGCAGAGGTTGTGACAACAATGATTTAATTTGATTAGGTATTTTATTTTCTCTATGTGATTAAGTTTCATTCACGCAATCTATTATCATTAAAGACATTTTATTTCATTTTCATTCATTCCATTATAATAAAAAAATATATTTATTGTTGATATGTATTAAATGAAATGTAAAAATATGTTGTGAATGAAAAAAAAAAACATGAAATTAAATTACCGGTAAATTAAAGAGAAGCTAATTCAATGAAATTTTATATTATATTCTAATTCTAATAAATTTGTTGAAAGGAATTTTATAAAACTCATATCGAAGGTAAACATTTTAGGTAGAAATTAGCCCTCGGGTTTGTTGTTGAGGTTAGCGTGCTGGCCGGATCCCAGGCCCTTCGATGATTTTATTTAAGCCATTTGGATTCCAAATGGTTTAAATAAAAATGCCCGGAACCCCAATACAATTATATTCAAATAACAAAATAAATTAAAAAAAAAAAAAAATTCAAATAACGGTTATCGTCCTCAGCTGGCTTGGGCCCGCCGCTGGCGGAATCAAAAGCCCTAGGTGGGTGTCTAACTTAAATATAAAATTTCAACCTCCTAGCTCAATTCTTTCATGCTTTAAATTGAACCCAGACAGACACACCATGTTGCGAAAACCACTTCTTTCATGGGACCTCAAAGCGTGTATATCAATCAAAATCTCGACATCGAATTTTTGATTGATATACACGCTTTTGAAAATTCCACCGAAAAGAAGTGGTTTTCATGTGACAATCATCTTGGGATTCAATTTAAGCAATGAAAAATAATTGAGCTGGAGGTTAAAATTTTATATTTAAGTTAGACACCCACCTAGAGCTTTTGTTCGCCAGCGGCAATTTAAACTAACAGAGACGTAACCGTTTTTTTTTATTTATTTTTGTTATTTGAATATAATTGCATTGGGGTTCGAAAACGTTTTTAGTAAGCCATTTGGAATCAAATGGCTATCATCGAAGAACTAAGTTTCCGCTAACCTCAACAAACCCGGAAACTGAATTTCTACACAAAATATGTTGCCTCGTATGAGTTTTATAAAATTCCTTTCAAATTTATTAAATTAGAATATAATAAAAAATTTCATTGAATAGCTTCTCTTGTGAATTTACCAGTAATTGAATTTCATGTTTTTTTTCATTCACAGCATGATATTTTTATTTCATTTAATACTATATCAACAATAAATATATTACATAATGGAATGAATGAAAATGAAATAAAATGTGCTTTAATGATATTGCGTGAATAGTACAATCGCATAGAGAAAATAAAAATACAATCAAATTAAAATCATTGTTGTCACAACTCTGCGCTTTTCCATTAAATAAATATCATTTGGCTGAGAGGAATGAGAAAATAAATAAAAAATAATTTAATGTTGATTTAACGTGAAATTGAAAAAAAAAAATGTAAAATCACAGAACATGAAAGGAGAAGCATCTTTTTTCTTAATAATTTATAAAAGAAATATAAATTCGGGGTCACAATTATAGCGTATCCGCTTTTCAGGAATTCAAAAGATATAAAGCAGTAGCCCTGGACTTATCTCTCATAAATTCTAATTGAAAGTATAATAGATTTTATTAGTTAATTAATTTTGAAGTCTCTAACTTAACTAATTATAGGTAATTTCAACATGAAAATATATGTATAACTTATTTATTAAATATAATAATTAATTGAACTATAATAATTAACAGATACGAAGTAGGATGGCAACCAGGAAAGAAATCAGACAAAAAATTTAATCCATCTTTATCTAATTTTATTTCGATTGCCGACGTTTCGGACGCAAATCGCGCTCTTCCTCAGGACAATCGATAGTTAGCTAAGCCCAGCGTCGAAAACGTCGGCAATTAGAAAATAAATTAGATAAAAAATTTATAAAATTTGTCGAATTTCTCACAACTGCCATCCTACTCATATCTGTTAATAGTTCAGCCATCATCTCCGCCGTTAATAGAAATGAACGGATGAAACTCTCGTTAGAATAAGGAAATAATGTATTTCACCGAGATTATCGGCTAGATGGCAGCTTAGAGGTCGGTTGGATTTAGTGATGTGTCATGCCGAAAGCGCCTTCGGGCAAATAAACAGAATCAAGTAAATTTCAAAAATAATGTAAGCGCAATTAGACGAAAACACTATTTAAAGACTTTCTTTATTTCAACAAGGCGCCGACCCGCTCTCTGGGGCCCCCTCGCTTGGCAGGCCCCGCTGGTCAATTATGAAAAATTATTCTATACCGAGATCGAGGATTGGGCAGCACCATTTGGATATCATAAACTTAAATAAATGCCTGTAATTATAAAATAATAACGGTTATCATCAAAGTCTTATATATATTATAATGCTATTGTGTGTGTGTGGTGTGAATGAAAGGGTGAGTGTTAAAAAAATATTATTCAATCACTTTGCCTGCTATCTGCTTGAGGACTGTTTACACTCATAGAAAAACATAAATTACAAGTATAGGCCCCCTATAATATTTAATTATTATTCGATAATGTTTTCATTTTTCACGCTTTTAAATCTTTTAACAAAGTTAAAAATATTTTTCTCATGCCAATCGTCATCAAAAGATCGTAATAATAAATCTAAAAGTTTAAATTTTAAATGATTAAAGGAGGAAAAACTCTACTTCGATTACTATTATGAACAATTTCGCTTTCTAAAAATTGTATAATTACGAAGGATTTTGTTTAATTTTTTTTTCTTTTTGAAATTTAAAAGACTATTTATTTTGTCCTCTTTCAACCTGAGTTTATTACAATTATTGCAGCATTCAATTTTTGCCGATAAAATAGAAAATCTCATTCAAAAGTGGAGCAATTGATAATGACGATAAGTATAATGAGATTTAATAATTGCTTTTTTTTCCCCCCCCCTGGAAGTCATTAGTACCGCCCCATCCCTCATCACTACTAAACTTTCTTCACACCCCACTCTACTACTTTTCATTCTACACTTTAATCAACGACCTTCCATTCAATTACGCCCCCTACGATCAAAAACTTTTGTGTTGAGTATTTTTTTTTTTTTTTTTTTGTTAATTTCTATTTGAGTTTGAATCTTGAAAAGTATTAATTAATTTATACATGTATATATTAACGCTAGGTGAAAAATTGTAAAATGAAAAATAATAATATATATATAGAGCAAATATTGACCCTGAAAACATCAAAACATATCGTTAACTATAAACCTGAGGGTATATAAAATTATTTTATTCACCATTTATTTATTTATTGTTTTTATATACAAAAAAACATTCACGCTTTTCCCATTCCACGCACGAACTTCACTCACACATTTACACAGTCTTTTCATAAGCAAACTTAGGCCATATAGTAATTTTTACGTTAACCGTTTTTATGAAATATATTTTATGTATTAATATATAAGTTGAGAAATCAAACGAGTGTTGTTGAGGTACTGACAAATGTATTTTTTGAAAAGTTGATATCTGATGAGCCGGGTTTATTTTATTATATGACGTTTTCCAACCTTAAATTTCTTACAGCTAAAGATGGCTGTGTGATGCGGCCGAAATATCCCAAACAAATTTTGTATATTTAGAAATAAAAAGTGCGAAATAAATAAGGTTATCTTTTATTTTAAATTTATTAATAATTATTTTTCGCCAAAAAATTCTTTTGAAGTT